>JANHFL010007646.1:50236-84739 GCA_032468155.1 Oxyrhabdium leporinum
CCCCCCCCCTTTGTTTTTAGTGTCTTGTAGCATTTTCAATTTGATTCTTGTTTTTTTGTCTTGCCAGGCAAACTTTGAAATCAATTTATTTAAGTCCTCAAAAACCTTTTTTCTTGTTTTATCAGGATTACTTGAAATAAGAATAGCAATTTTGGTAGAACATTCATTTTTGTTGTGGCTATATATATATTATAAAGCTGCCCCCACCCAAGATGGCAGAAATGATTAGTTAAAATGAGGAGTGTGATAAGAGAAAGTGACAGATTCTGCAATCAGTTCCTATTTCATCAATTGGATCAAGAGGGAAAGATAAATAATATAGATTAAGGAATGTCAAAAACTGTTTTGACAGATCTGATTTCTCTCTGATTGATCTGAATATGTTCTAGATGCCTGAATTAAATTCCGTATGTATTGTGCTGATTACAGATGAAGCCCTTTCACTTCTAAGAGAGTCCTTTTGGCAACCAAGGTCAATGTTGAGAACAAAACTTCAGATAACACAAGAAAATGCTGTAGTTGGCCCATGGGCACAATTTCTTCCCTCATAGTCAATAACTTGATAGCCATTTTGTATAGTAATCTGACAAGGAAGGAAATTGAGGCACATGACAATCTTCATTACAAACCTCTGAATGCATCTGATCTGATTTCCAACTAATATAATTCAACTTCAAATTAAGTACTTTTAGTTTCATCAAAGATTCAGAATAGAGTAGAGAAGGCTTTGGCCTTATGTACTAAGAGGCTGCAGTCTGATGCTTGAATGCACATTGGCATGATGGAATAAATAGTCCTTAAACAGGTCAGTTGCAGTATATTCGGGGTTCAGTAAAACCGACCTGATTCATGACAAAGAGTAATAGTAGAACTGGTTGAAAACTATTTCGCTGCTGGCAAGGAAAGTAGCATACTTCCTAAAGCTGGTAGAAGACCTCTTATGAGGGAAGGTTTTCCATATCTCAGCCTTTTAAAATAAGGTTGCTAGAAAAGGCAAAGTAATAAAACACCAGAGCAGATGGCAAAGAAGAGTGACCAAGGAAAGGGGGAAACAATGACATAACTGTAATGAAATGGGATGGACAATGCTAAAGCTTGTCCAAATCTGCTGCCTTCATTCTCCAACAAATTTCTTTATTTACTTTTATTTATGTTCTCTATTTCTAAACCATCTCCCTCAGAGAATGGAAGTGGTTTGTATAAAAGTCAATGTCTAAGAAATAGAAAGACTTTTGGACACTGGAAGTAAAATAAGAGAACGTTGAAAAGAAACTATGTAAACAGAGTAAAGGAAGGACTTTTATAGCTATCCCTCCTCCATTAGACCCAGAAAGGCAATTAAAAATATTTATTTAATAGGACTTGAAATAAAAGCAGTAAAGATAACAAACTGCCAATGGGCTTTAAATGATTCCTGAAACAGAATGCTTAAAAGGCTGTCTTCTAAAAGAGAAGGCTAGGTGGTTTGAGGCACATCTTGGGCTCTACAAAAGGCACATTACTTTATTATGCGTACAGTGGAGTTTAATACCCTGCATAAGCAAAATAATTCTGTGTACTAGGTAAACAAAAGCTTTAATTTTATCTTGGTCTTTAGGGGGCAAAAATAAGCAGGGGATTATTAGTCAAATGCTTATTTGCCATTCACATTACTAGAAACTTGTGAATATGTTTCATTTATTTCTTGAAAAGAAAAAAAATAAATAAAGCAGCATGCTCTGTAGTGCTGTGATAAGTTTCCAGCTGGATGGAATAAATGGGATTTTTCCCATCTTAATTTCTTCATTATGTGACTGGCCTGAAATGAGTCACTGACAGTGAAGTATGACACACAGGTGCTAATCTTTATCATGAGTGCAAAACATTGGCGTAATGATGCTGGCTTTCTATACCTTATTAATCATATTGGTGTGCAGTAAACAAAACCACAGGCAATCAACAATGTTGTCCTCAATTTGTCCAGGCAAACAAGCAACAACTACGTTCCTTGTTCTAATAATTAATATTTTGAAAAGATATCACCATTCCTTACTTGCTTGCCTGTGCGTTTCTGTGTTCTGTCAACGGAATTATTATTAATAATGATAAATGAAAGGGGTAGCTAAACCCTGGGAACCCACTGCATCACAAAAAAGTGTTTGACAAATGTAGCATCTTCACAGCATCACAATGGAGATGCTACATTCGTCAATCACTTTCTAGGACTGTGCCTGTAACAGTCAACCACAAGATTAGATTACAAAGTAATCTATAATAAAGCAATGGCAGGAACAGTACAAAGGTCTGATTTGCCATTTATATGCAGATGTGCTGATGTAAATGAATGAAAAGATGAGGAAAGCACCTTCACCTGTTCCGTCTTCCTGCTTTCCTAGATGAGCAAAATACAAATCAATGTAAAATATGGAGTAAGTAGCACTAAACAGTTTAAATCCTCCAGGCACCATGAGATAAACATTCATCAGTTATCCCCTCTTCAGCATAAATGAAGATACTTTAATGCATAAAAACAGGTTTATTGTGAAGTGTATACTTTTGTGACCAGAATTACAAGACCAAATCAGAGTTGTCTGAGCCATTATTATTCCTTGAATAAAATTCTCGGTTGATCTCCCTAATAAAAGAACGACTTTGCTCAGATCAAGATACTTGAGGAAGATCAAAGATAAGATCCTAGATTAGAGGATCTGGTAGGAATAGAGGGAGGAGAAAAATGAATAACAAAATTAATGGGTCAGGGAGAGAAGCAGAAAAAGTCAACACAGCAAGTAACAGGTTATTAGATGCCTTCAACGAATATTCTACTGATCAAGCAGAATATGAAGCAGAATATTAGGAAGATAGAAACATAGAGGTCAGTCTTAGTGAGCAAGACTAGGGGGAAAAGGCAAATCAAAAGGAAGATTAGTTTACATGATTTTCTTAGGGAGCCTAACTCATAATGTCTAGAACAGGGACTTTGGCTCTGCAGAGGCTGATGAATTACAACTAAAGAGAACTATTGCGTCTCAGACATAGATTTCCTACCTCTGTCTCTGGACTCAATCTATCTGTAGAAGCATTGTTTTATAATGGTTCTACACCATCTTGAAAGAATGATTTCTGTGTCACCCATATTTCTCTGTGCTCTATTGTGTTTCTCCAAAAAGAAGGCTGGATCTTATTTCTTTTGACCCCCCCGAAAAAATGGCTAGGCCCTCTGTTTGGAGGGTTCTAATTTTTGACTCACCTCGTGGCGGTGGCACCGACAGCCCCGCCCAGCAGGAGCCTGATGCTGGCCCCTCTTCTTCTGCAGCCACTTGCTGCTACTTGCACACATAGCCTCGGCCTCCATTTTAACTTTAGATGCCTGCCGGAAGGCATCTTCAGCCAATAACAGAGCCCTCTATTATCGGCTGCAGAGGGCTTTCCGGAAGGCCAGGGGTGCCGTGTGCATCCATCCGGAGCCCATTTCACAGCTGCAGAGGGCTTTTCGGAAGAATCTGACGGCAAAACAGAGGCCGGGGGTGACACGTGCGAGCTGAAGTTTTGGAATAGAGGCTTTTTGACTGCATGGACTGAAGGAAGGATGGCAGGCAGGAAAGTCCCCCCTCCCCATTTTCCTCCCATTCACCAAAAAGCCTCCATTCTGAAACTTTAGCATTTGGAATGGAGGCTTTTTGGTGAATGCTGCCGAAGGGGCCAGTGGGCTGCAGCTGCAGCTGCAGCAGGACAGTTGCTCCCCCCCCATGCCCATGCTGGTCACGCCCATCCCCCCGGGCTTATTTCGGGGTAGGGGTAATATTAGGCCCACCCCCAAAAAAGTAGGGTTGGGCTTATTATTGGGGTGGGTCATGTTTTCTGAGAAACACGGTAGCAAACTGGAGATTTAATGTTGCCTTATGAGAGAGCCATGGTGGCGCAGTGGTTAGAATGCAGTACTGCAGGCTACTTCTGCTGATTGCCAGCTCCCAGAAGTTCCACAGTTCGGGTCTCACTGGCTCAAGGTTGACTCAGCCTTCCATCCAAGGTCAATAAAATGAGGAGCCAGATTGTTGGGGGCAATATGCTGATTCTGTAAACTGCTTAGAGAGGGTTGCAAAGCACTGTGAAGCGGTATATAAGTCTAAGTGCTATTGCTTATCTAAACCACAGTCAACATTTGAGATTCCTTGTTGAGCTTTTCCATATGTATGAAACTTCTCCATCCATTCCATGCCTTCCTCTTGCCTCCTACAGTTTTAAGAACAGAGACCAGGATCAACTGGAGTGGGATTTGTGGGTATGTGTGTGTGTTTGTGTCTTTCTCTCTCTATGAAGCTTTTCACATGTCATTGGTATCCCTCTTTATTTTCCCCTCCCAATCTTACAAGAGTTTGCTAGCAAAAAAAGACAGATACTTCTTTTGGCAGTAGATAAATCTCAGCAAACCCTAATGCACATGTTGATGAGGAGCATGGAAGTAGTATATAAATGCGTCAGGAATCTGTTTGGGTATTAGACATGCTTGATGTTGTGCCCATATGTCTGCTTATTTCCATACTAAAGACATTTACTGTATACATTGGCCACCAGGGAAAAGAGCTGTCTACTATTCAGCAGTATTACTGGAAGAGCAGTATTGTATTTGTATTCGGTGGAGTCCTCCGTTTCCAGTAGATGCACAGATCTTCATTCTGTAGCCTGCATCCCTGAAAGAGTTCCTCAGACTATCTTTCACCACCCGGCCAATTAGTGAATCCTTCTCTGCAATACGTAACCTGCTACAGTTGAAGCAAAGAGACTGCGGATCGCTCTCAGCAAAGTGAGTGATCATTAACGGCACCGAGGCTGGATAAAGCTTACAAATGAACAGCTCTAAGTGGAGCTGCAAATGCAGCAGCTTTTTGTAATTCAAATGAAGCTAATAGCATGGGAACAAATTGCGGTTCATATTAGATTAACTTCTTCGGGAAGATATAAATTGAGGAGTTAAGATTGCTTGGAGCTGGGCTGACCAATGAAGGGAATGCTTTGAAACACAAGATATTCCAAGAGGTGGGACTAAGGGGATAGAAAAGCAGGCAGAACAATTTCTTCATTATTCAGGACAAGTCACCCAGCTTTGGTTTCCCGCAATTTCTCTAAATTAAGAAAAGGCCAAACATCATCAATTATAACTATATCATCATTTTCCAAACCATCTCAGAGAGAAACTGGCTTTGGTCTGGCAGGGCTCTGCATTTGTTTTTCACAAAGAGGTAAGCAGATTGATGTATTCCCCTTTTTCATAGGCAACCAGTAATAGGATCCCTGTGGATTCTACTTTCCCAAACAAGAATGCCTAATTAGGGTCTCATAATAGTAACAAAAGAAACAGATCCAGAACAGGTTTCCAACTTACCAAGGGGCTACAGGATAGACAAAGAATCTTGAAAAATCCCAGTAAGCGGATAAGGAAAGAACACATACCTTACATCTAGTAGGATTTGATAAAATCTAGGAATTCGGCAGATAGTCCTGAGAAAGAATTCTGGCTGAAACCTGATTAGAGAGATCCATAACTGATCAGTGAACATACGATTGAATGGAATAATGCAACTTTTTATATTCTAGCAAAAGGTCCTGGGAATCTGGAAATTTCTATTTATTAGGGCAGTTGCAATTTCCAGGTATCTGATTAAAGAAAATCAGCTTGGTTCTCTCATTACGGAACCTTCAACTGGTAGGGAGGGAAAGAGATATTTCTTCAAATAGTATTTAAACTGGGATGTCTACCAAGATGTTTCTGCATTTTATTAGGAAAGGATTGGGGTCTTCATAAAATAAAATTCCCACTTTTCCCCCCGGGGTTGAATGTAGCATTTGAAGGACTCCTTACCTAATTTATCCCACTAACAAGATTTAGATAAGAAAAACTGATTGGCTCAAAGTCATCCAATGGACTTTTGTGGTTAGCGTAGATCTGTTCCTAATTCAACTCACTAATTACTATACCACATTGTCTGTGTTTTCAACTATATATTAATTGCATTTCAAGGGATTTAATAGAAGTAATTGAAAATTGCATTATTTTTTATAACATTTTGTTGTCTTTTGGACATTTTTGGTGAAAAGGCAGAACATACACAGTACATTCAATATATTAAAACATGACCAGATCTTCAATTTTGCATTATGATAATTTTAAGAATGGTGTTTTGTTTAAATCAGTTGCCAAAGTTGGATATCTTTCAAAATGTTTTTGAAACCTGATCTACTCCATTATGGGATGGAACATACTGCTTCCGCTTTCACCTTTCAGCCCCAATCCAGGAGCCTTCGCAGGCAGTCACTTTTGCAACAAGCTATTTTTGTGTTGAATGTATGTTTCACTGACAAAGAAATAAAGGGAGACTAGTCTAGATCTATTTCAAGCTATTTAGCTCTCATCAGCTAGCCATACCCTTCTGGTCTGGGTTCGAATCTCAGAAGGGTATGGCTAGCTGATGAGATAAATAGCTTGAAATAGATCTAGACTAGTCTCCCTTTATTTCTTTGTCGGTGAAACATAAATTAAATCTTTCAAAGCTTCACAAAGTCTAGAAATCCTCTCTCACTTTCTCTGGAGTACTTCATCCCTCCAGTCCAATGACCACTTGAATCAGCCCTGAGAAAGTTAGCCAGGTAGGGTTTTCCTTTGTTGGTTTTGCCTGCTGTTGGCAGCAACTATAAATTGACTCTAAAGGAAGATTCATTAAAACTCAAGCAGAAACCCCCGTAGCAGGTTTCACCTGTTCTGAATGCAGGATGATTCAAAAGCTAAAAGACTACATTACATGCTATTGGTCACTAAACTGATTAAAAGCTGGTTTATCTTTAGCACTAAAAAGGGCTATCTGCTAATACTAAATACCATTTACCCAGCTCTGATTTCCCCAAATGAATATTTATGCTGAGTGATGAGCACAGCACTATCAAATAGGTTTTTGCTCTCTGTTCTTCAGAGCTGCAGTGATTATTCAACCACATTGTTCTGGGTTTCAATTCTTGTTTCTATTAAGCAAATTTTCAGTGTTCACACAAAAATTCACGAGTGCATTTTTATTCTGGATTCCTTTTTTGGAAGAAGATGTTTTTATTTTGTAATGAAGAACGATCAGAAAGCTTTAGTCGATACTTTCTCATATATTTATGACCATGTTTATATAAAGTCTGTTCTGATTTTTTAATGTAAAATTCTGGGTGTTTTCTTGCAGCTTCTATAAAAACACATCATAATTCTTTATGATCTCTCTTTCTCTCTCTTCCTCCTATGAAGTTAAAAAAATCTTAAGCATTACAATGATGTTTTAAAAAACCATTAGCACCGGTACAATAGAACTGAATTCAGTTCCAAATTGAAAGAGGCAAAACACAATAGAACGGAAATGGCATTTGCATAGGAGCTTGTGTGGTACAGATGTTAACAAATGATTGCCTGGACTGTAAGAGAGCTAGAACGTAGCTCCAAACTCCAAATGCTTAACTGTTCATGGGTGGGCTCCAAATCTTCTCTCTTTATTGCTGATGTTTGGGGTTGGAGTTGGGAGAGGAATCTAATAAAACAGACGAATAGTCTAGAGACAATATAAACATTGCTTGGTGGCTTAAATCTATGGTGTTTAGATTTTGGATATCCTACCCCTGGCATGACTTGGGATTAGCACCACTTGAGCAGCTGTTTCCGAGTCAAGAAGAAGATGCAGAAGCCCGGCAAAGCGCTAGGATTCCCCATCAGATTTTAACTGGCTCCTGAATTTGTATGGCGAAGCAGGAGGCTCGCACTTTTTTGGGGGGTAGCTCCATGTAGGACATAAATGCTGATTTTATGAATAACCAGTTTACACAATCCTTTTTAAAAAAGCAATTGGGGACCAGGCAGAAATACATCATAGGGCATTGGATTGGCAGTGTTATTATTACGGCCTTGAACATGGTCCTCTGATGCTATCTCCCTTCTTGACTCTCCCAGGGTTAAAGCAGTTCCAACCCTTTCAGAATTTAGAAGGCCACTACGAACTGTTGTTCTGGATGTTTGGGAGGAATAAAGTGGATATTCTGCTCCTTCCGTAGGTTTTCTTTTTCTTTTGTTAATATTAGAGAGTGTTTCCTTACTGCAGTGGGATAAATTATTACTAATGCTGGCATTATGTACTGTTTCAAAGCTTATGATGAAGTATATGCTGCTTAAAGACTAAAGTGGTTTATTTGCCAGAGTAACAAAGAGAAGAAAATATAAACATTTAGAAATAAAGAATTCCGAACCCACAAAGATATTTTGTGTTCCACATCTGAATAAAGAACACCATTCTTCTACTCTGAACTTTACTTCTAATTGTTCCAAGTTTTTTTTTTTTACATCAGCAGTATAATTTAAAAGGCAGTGTGTGTAATCATTGTTGCTCTTGTTAATCAGTTGCAAGTCACCAATTTTTGCAAGTTTACTGAAAATTGCCTGAAGTCTTCCAGTTGTTCTGCCTCTGCTGTCTGCTAGCTCTTATTCTAGATGGATAATTTATGGTGAGCTGTGAGTGATTGTCGTCTTTCCATATAAACAAAAAAGAGTTTTAGGGTGGCCAGGAAACATTCATAATTTTTAATTCACACCTGTAATAAAATTGCATTACATTTTTCATAAAATAAATGTTCCAGTTTATATACAGAAAAACAGACTGTACAGAGCTTTCCCCCAACTTCCACCCTCCCAACTCACAAACATACAGGCAAATGCAGTGCTCAGCTAAGCAGGCACAACTGTACATCTAAAATTGTAACTGCTGTGTGTTATGTGTGTGTGTGTGTGTGTGTGTGTGAGAAGAAATACTACAATGTAGATCGTCCTTTGGGGACCAAGGATTAAAAAAATATTGCAGGCAAGCTGAGAGACGCCCTTCACTGCTAGTTGTGGCTGAACATCCATTCCACAGCGTTTCAGCCAAATTGGATTTGCTATTGAACTTGAGGATCAAAGCTTCCGTTCAGTTGCCCCTCCTCATAGTCCATCTGACACAAGATCATGTTGTTCTTCAGGAAAAACTTGTCTCCCACGCAAAATCTAAAACACAATAAATAAACAAAGCATTATTAGAAGCTACTTTGATAAATCCCAGAGTAGGGGAATGAAAACATCCTGTGTATTTGCACAATGTTGCTTCTCATTTGTGAAGAGAGAAAGAGAACATTTACATACATCATGTGTACTTCTTCTCCTATTTTTTTTGTGTCGCTTAATGACAGATTTAGATGATTCTATTTCACCTTCAGTAGTTCAATTATTATTTTTAATCATTTAAGAAGTCTGTAAAACATAACCCACATTTGATCTACCATTAAGCTGACTGAGGCAGTCTGGCTCAGTGGGAAAAAGTGTCAGTTATTTAATTAATTGATAAATATTTATCTCCACAGAAGTGCACGCTTGTTTGCACTGCACCATTTAGCATTTCTACCTTAGGCAACAAAAGATCCTGCTTTTCGAGAAATAATAATCAGAGGGAAAACATTTACCCCGGAATTTTCACATCTCAAAGTCAGCTTTGTTTAATTTATTTTCCTCTAAAATGTCAGTGTTTTGGATACTTTTGACAAAATATCTTGAACTTCCAATTTAATGAAGACTATCTCATGGAATCTTCTTAGTTCCAGGCTGCATTCTAATTAAGAGAAGGCAGCATAAGTTCTGTAGAGGAAACAGGACTATGGACAGTTCATTATGGATCGGGAAAGATTCTTACTACAAAAGATTCAGGGCAGAATAAGGAGTTCAATAGACATTCAAGGAGAAGTGTGATATCCGCCAAGCTCAATTCCACTCAATTTCTTCTTTTCCCAATGACAGCTTCAATTCTGTCCTGCACTCGCCTTAATTTGGGAGTTCATGAGAAAGAAAACATCAGATAAAAACTGAATATAAAACATCATGCGTAATTATTTGCATGTGCACTTATCGAAAGAAAGTCTTCCTATATTTCTTTTTTTTTCAGTTGTACTGAACTGTCTTTAGTTAATTTCTCTTTAACACTCTGCATACTATTTATAGATAAATCTGTGCAATGTAGAAGTTGGTGTATTCCAATAAGTGAAAAGACCAGAGAGGTGCAGATTAGGTACATTCAGATAAGGTAGCAACTAGTCCTGCTGGCAGAGTTGATTTAACTGGCATCTGAAAAACCTGCTGGTGTTTGAAATGGACGAACACCTTCTAGAAGGGCTATTTTGCAATGCTGGGAGTTCAAAGTTCAAAAGTTAGGAAATCAAAACAGGCAGGGCAATTTTCTCAAATTATGCAAAGCAAAGGCTACGCTGACATTTATTTTCCCATGAGAGTCATTTATAGGGTGGTATCTTCTGAAATGATTTATAAACCTGATTCCTGCCCCTTGCATTGTCTGAAATTGTATTCTGCAATCACACACTTGGAAAAGGAGATGTAGGGCACTGAATTCAAATCTATGCTCAATGTAAAAATAAATAAATTGAAGAAATCCAAATTAACATTTTATATTTCTTCATAACACCCCTCAGATATCTTTTATCAAGGCTAAGCAGAGTCAGTTTTTTTTTTTAAATTCTCCTTCTAAATCTCACTTTTCTCTCCCATGATCACACTCATTGCCTCGTGTTGTTTATGTTTTAGGTTCTCTGAATCTTTGCTAAAACAAAGTTCCCAAAACTGGGCCCAGCTTTTGAAATATGGTATGACAAATTCCGAATAAAATGCAAAATTTGCTTCTGCTACACTTCTACTTATGCATATGCTCTTTTTAGCAGCTCTATTTCACAGTTGCTCATATTCAGCTCTTTATTCTTTTTGCATATACTACCGCAGTATCATGCCTGGTATTTCTTCATTCTATTCCTGTACATTTAATTTCTTTCTTTTTACTTTGGGGTTGTCTCTATTAAAATTCCATTCTATTACTTTTACCCCAATTCATTAACCTATCAAGCATATTTTGAATTTTTTGTTATTTTATAGTATCATCTTGTTTATGCTGTGGTCTACCATGTGCAAATCTAATAATGCTCTGATTAATAGACAATGACAGGCTCTCTCAGTAAATAAAGAACAACTTGTAAATCTATCTTATGTTGTCAAGTTCTGCTAGTGGTGGAACTATTGTTTAAAACTAAAAATTCTTCACAATACCCCCATCCAATTTGACCTAAAAACATGATATGGTATTACTGAGGCACTGTGAGCGATTTTGTTCAAAGCTTCTGCTGTCTTGGCTCACTCCTTCTTTAAATTTTAATCTATGTCTACATAAATTCTTATGAATAGAGGCTGTTTCACATTATATATTCATTGAACGCTGCACAAACATAAGCACCCTGTCTTGGTTGCCTTCTCTAATTACTTCCTCTGACATCCAGATGTCCATTTAAATGAATGATGGGTTGGAATTAGAGTCCTCTATACTGGCTTCCTCCATTCTGGCACTTCTAGATGCGTTGAAATGGCAGCTTCTAAATCTGGAAGGCACCAGATGAGGGAAGAATGCTGGATATATTGTCTCTCAATACTTTAAACAAAGACATGGGGTGGCTGTGTGTATGGATGGATTAGAAGGGCCAGCCTTTCACATCTCATTCCCAAATTTGGTGCATCTCAAGCTAATGATTATATATTTGAGGTGGTATCTAGAAAAGGGATGGCTAGGTGTGCATTCCATGGGACCGGTACCATAACTGTTTATTATTTTAATTTTCTTCCAGTATAAGAATGGATGAATGAGTGAATAGATGATTCCAAAGCTGTACTTATTTAAGGAACTGCTAATGAGACATGCAATGGTATTTAAGTATCTCTTAAATATTAGGGCAAATTTTAGAAGCCCGAACAATGTGTGTGTGTGTGTGTGTGTGTGTACACACATTTACTACTTCTACTATGTATCTCATTATGCATGATTTGAATGCCTACGTTTGTCAGCAGACATGAAACCTCTGCCATCAAGCCGCACACTTCATTCAAACTAGATTATTTGTCCTAAACTCAAAAGACAATGGGCCAGGACTCTCTTGATATTGCTGACTTTTTCTTTCAAATTGTATTTCAAATGTCATTGGATCTAAATGGAATTCAGATAAAATTAGTTGAATAATATGATCTTCCATTCAGTTTACATTGTGCCACACAATTACTGCCTACCAAATAGCCTGGTCCTTCCACAACTCTGAGACTTGCTGGATTTTGTCAGCGATGAAGTCCATTTTTGCTACCATACTTTATTTGTAATTCTGAAAGATACGTGGACCTTTTTTTGAACTGTGTATCAGCTTTTGACAAAAGCGTAAAATGTTTGATACACAATGTAACTGAATGGAAGATCATATTATTCAACTAATTTTATCTGAATTTCATTTAGATCCAATAACATTTGAAATATATGTTTTTTAAAAAGTCAGCAATGTCAAGGGAGTCCTGGCCCATTGTCTTTTGAATTTAGGAGAAATAATCTTTTGTGGAGAAAAATGTGCGTGTCTATCGAATGGGGATCCTAATTCCCTTCAAAATAACTCAGACTGTGCAAGAATACATAATGCATGTCAACTGTATGGATTGAATGCATACATTTTTGCGCTTTGATAGATAAGTAATGCATTTCTTCTCAGTAAGAGATCAGGAACAACCATATAACCACGAGGAAATATGTTTGCTGGCAGCAGGAAGCAGTAACCAAAGAATCTGAGAATCTAACAAAATGCTTTGGAAAATGCATTACATTTCCCTATGCAATCTAGTTTGCACGCTGAAAGGGATTATATGTTATTTCCATCTAAAAAATATTGATAAGGATTTAAATGTTCCTATACTACCAAGGATATGAACTATTTATAAAATAACTGCAGGAAACATATTTTCTTTTCTCTCTTAATCCCAGTTTATTTATGCTGCTGCTAACTGGGAGCTACAGTCCCCACAATTTTGAGTTGACTGAATGAGGCATTATAGAGAAAGTGGGAGATATACTTTCTTTTCACCTGAATGTCTAGAAAGGCTAATGTTGTTATACAGTTTTACAAATGGAGAAATGGGAAAAATACTGAGAGCAACAGTTTTGTTAAAAAAATCCCAAAACAATTACATTTGTCAATGATACATTATTTAGAATGAAGGAGAGTAAAAATGCAAGGAAAGAGATATGAAGGGTAGAAATGTCAATCCCAAGGCCATCAAGAGAATGGGTGAATATCTGTTGGGTTGGAAAGGCAAGAAGAAAAAGCACAGAATTTAAACTCTGGAATAGTGACCTAGTATAGAAACTTTGTTTGTGTGTTGCAGTAAGAAAATCTTCTTTGTGATATGATTTCATTCTATGCATAATTATTTATTATTAATGTTTTGTGCCATTTTCTTTCCTCCTGGTGTCTGCATGGGCAAGTCTCTGCTGTTTTCTTGGAAAGGCTTTTTGGAAATATTTTGCCTTTGCCTGCTTCCTAGGGCTGAGAGAGAATGACTGTCCCAAGGTCACCCAGCTGGCTTTGTGCCTAAGGCAGGACTAGAGCTCATGATCTTCCAGTTTCTAGCGTGGTTCCCTAAGCACTACACCAAACTCTTTATGCACAATAAAAATATTAATTTAGACAAATTGTGTCTCTCACTTTCTGCAGGCTAAATCAATATTTGGCTAAAGGGTTACATGTTGAAAGTACCAAAAAGTGATGGAATATGCAGCTGGGAGAGCTTTGGCAACACAGAGCTTTTCCACAGAGAGACCCAGATTAAGAGCATTCAGAGTCTCAAGCTGGGAAAGGAGGGGGGAAGAAGGTTAAAGGCTGGTCACATCCTAGAATCTCTCAGGGTATATTCAGCAGATTAAAAGGCTATAGCTTTAGTTGTGCAAGATTCCATCCATTAGGTGTAAGCAAATAAAGGATTGGACCTGACTGGACTTTGCTATGTTGTCTCTAGGCTTAGGCCTGATACAAAATGTACAACTGCACTTGATGTGAAGACTGACAAAAGAATCCCTAAAGCTGAGGCAATCTATCAAAAGCTGTTCCTTCTCCATTGCTAAGAGCACTGGGGAAATAACAGTGTGTCCATCAGCTAATAGCTCCTAAGCAATAAAAGTGGATGGGCTCCCCAAAACTCCACAGGTTCCAGCTGATCAACATTGCTCAGAAACAATTGGAAAGATTGAGAGCATCTTATGCTACTGTTCTGATACGCTTGCTGTTCTTTACACCAAATTGGTGTATAAGCCTGTTATGTAACCTGTGAAGAACACACAAGGCAATAAAAATTGTGGAGGGAAAAAAGCATGAACATCATAGAATAAGCAACGAAACCCTGCCCCACTAACTTGTAACATGAAGAATTATCAGGTTATGGTGATTCTGCCATATATTTTCTAGCTACGCTCTTGATGACTGAATCAGTTTTTGCAGGGTTGGATTTACATTGGAGAGACCACCACAATAATGATATAACTCCAGTTTGAATCTTCATCTTGACATTTGACTTGCAAGGCTTCTCCAAGCATTCTGCTGGTAGAGAAAGGTTTCCCTTGCTGATTGAAAAGTAGACATATGCCGACTCACTACTTATTTTTTGCTTTAAACCAAGAAGGCAAGCCCTCCTGAAGGAGTAGTAATGCAAAATGAAGATCTAAGTTTTGCTAGTGACACAAAGGCAGTGTGCATGACACCTGCCTCTAGCCAAATCAGCTGGCTAGAGGCTTTAGAGTAGCAGATTTGTCAAGCTTTGTAATGCATTATGAAGAAATCTTTTACGTATTAGGAATGACATTTTGGATAGTCGCAAGGTACAGTTTTCATGTGGAGTCAAGGCCATTTTGCACATTATTGAAAGCAAACCTAGGTTTGCCACCAAATGTAAATAACCTGTCCAAGCCCTGATAAGTTTCCTGAACAATATAAAGATTGTAAAACATTGATATACTAGATTTCTAAGAACAAAGAGCTCTGGCAGCATAGTGGTTAGAATGCAGTATTGCAGGCTAATTCTGCTAACTTCCAGCAGTTCGATTCTCACTGGCTCTAGGTTGACGCAGCCTTCCATCCTTCTGAGTTGGTAAAATGGGGACTTAGATTGTTGGGGGCAATATGCTGACTCTGTAAACCACTTAGAGAGGGCTGTAAAGCACTGTGAAGCAGCATATAAGACTAAGTACTATTATTGTTGCTATTGCTATTTTGATTATGTCATGAAAAACCAAGCAATTTCCTACTTGAATAAAAGTAAACTCATGGTCATTTATTCCCTACCTCAGAAAAGTTGGATTAGTGTTTTATAATTATAGATGGCAATCCCTGGGCTGATTAAGAGTAATAATCTCAAGTTCATCCATGTTTAGAGTGTTATCTAGGCATTTTAAAATAGGAATTAAAGAAAGCTAAAATCACATTTGAACTCTGTTACCAAGGAAAGGCCAAATAACGTCAATGATTTTCAATGCTGGAAAAGTAACCAAATTCCTACTGTAGTCAAAATTAAAAACTTGTGAGGTGCTTAAAGGTGTTTTATTGTCAAAATTAAACACATGAATGGATGACCTTCTTGAAACCAATTATTATAGAATGGCTCTTTGAATTCTGCTCCTTAATTGGAACCTCCAAAAATATACTTGATATATATTTGAAAATATGTAATAGTCTTTCTTTTATCAACGCTCATGATGCTACCCTGCACGTTGTTAAAGCATGAGATCTTCATGAGTACATGAGGTGAAGAGCAACACAGATTAAGCCATACCCAGAAGACCAGATCCACCTCATTTCTCTAATGATATTACACTATGCCTATCATCATCCTTAGCAAGCATGGCCATGCTCGTAGCAGGGAATCTGGACAATCGCAGTTCATCACATTAGGCTGAGAGAAGTTGCTGAATAGAAGGAAAGTTAGTCAGCTCTGCAGCATGAATATGAGAAGAGAGACTGGATGGGAGCACAGGAGAGGAGTAAAAAGCAGAGCTTCATTTCACAGAATAGACCATTACTCAGTCTGAGCTTCGTTTGTGGAGACAACTCAACTACTGGCATTCAGCAAGTCTGACCTACATCAGCTGTGGAGGGAGGAATATAGCTGAGAGGTAGAGCACATACAGCATTTTATAAACAAAAGGTCCAGCTAAAGAACTGAATATCAGGGGAAAAGAAAGATCTCCACTTGAGTTCCAGAAGAACTAGCAACTCACAGTGCTGGACTAGATGAACAATTAATCTGACCTGATAGCCACTGTGAAGATAAAACATTCATAAACATAATTGCCATCATCATTATCCACCACCATCCCTAGAATGGCTGTCTCCCGTATCTCATAGCAGGAAGTTTCCTTTGCTATCATTTGAGTTGCTTTACTTACATGGTACTTAACAAGCAAATAATCCAAAGCCAGGTACCTTTGGCAACTCCTAAAACAGGATTAAATTACAACATGCGGAGTGCCATAACTAAACATACATTTTACATATCGTCCATTAGCAGAGAAGGAAGAAAAAAGCTATTCACAGGGTTTAACCCTCCAGGACAGATGCTCAGGGAGCAGAAGGGGGACAGAACAGGGAAAAATCATGCATTTTCCCTTTAACAAACAACAGCATATCTCTGGCTGGAGTTATGCACACGGGCACTTATGATCTAAGCCCATATGTTTCACTGAGTAACATTTCATGTGTATTTAAAAAAAAAGCAGGTAAATTGCCTTTAAGATTCTTTTAAATGCTGCCTATAAATCTTGAAATGAGGTTGAGCATTGAAAAGAAAGAAAGGGAGGGGGGAGAGAGAGCAGAGCCCAAATCCAGTTCTCCTTTAACAAATTGCAGAAGAATTATTGCCAGGAAATATTTTAGAAGTAACAGTTAACGCTGACAGTAACACTAACAGCGAACTGCAGCAGATAATTAATGGGAACAGAGTGCTGAAGTAGTTTTGAATTTGTGCGTGCGCATGTGTTTTTTAAAAAGCAGTGTGCTAACAGCTCAGACAAGTATCTGGAATGGCTTTAATTTCTGACTGCACATCTGTGTGACATATTAGAGGAAACAAACCATTCAAAAAGCACCTTTGGACAGAGGTGGGTGAATGAATGGTGAAAGTCTAAAGACTATTGTCTTAAAAGTTTGTAAATTAACTTTAGCTCAGGGTAAAGAGTAATTTAGTTTGGGTTTTTTCACCTTTTCCTGCCAGATACAAGAAACATATTTATAATGTGGTTGTAAACACATTTTTAGCTAATGCTATATAACACATACATACTGAAAATGTCAGTTCATTGTTTTTCCATTTCTGGAAATCAAATGCTATAGATAAATCTAGCTATTGTTCATTTAGTATATGGAACGACTGGAAGATTCCTTGTGTACTTGAATTCGGGAGATTGCTGTTCAAACCTACATGATGTGCAGGCAAAATGAAATGCCATTATAATTTGAAAAATGGTAAAAAAAATATCTGGCTTTATTTTGTCCCACTTGTATCTATTCTGTTCAACACACCCAGAGACAATTTTGTCTTTATTGCCAGTTCTTAGAAACTTGAGATCTCATAGGCAAAGTGCAAGGACAAGGGAGAGAAGAAAAATATTTTCTCATTTACACCCAACAACTATCATGGAGTCATTTTTTTCCTCATGACAAAAGCACTACAAATATATTTAAAATCAAATGTACTAATAAGATCTTAAAATATTTCTAGTACTTATTGTACCAACTCCCTTCCTTCCCCAACCCCCCCCCCCCAAATGTCAACCCAACACCCTCTATTTGAACCCACTAGATGTCACTATAGCCTTAACAGAATAGCCTATCAAATTGGACAACTTGATTGATTGTACCTGCCTCTTTCAAACATAGAGGCAGCCTACTCTAAACAAATAATGCCAGCTTTGTGCTTGTTACAAACCCTTCAATAAAGCCACCCAAAATGACAGCATATTCTCACTCATGCTATAACTTCTGATGTATGTTTAGTCAGAAGAAATGACTCTGATAACATTAAAAAGCTAAATCACTCCACAAGAGGGGGCCAGAAGAGACAGAAACAGGAGATCCATGGCTTCTTAATGGCAGATATATAATTCTAATGCTCCTTGTGACCATACACTACTGTCTGTGGATTTTGCAGTAAATATCTTTCCTTGCATAACAGAGCTATCTAAACAAGAAGAAAAGAGTTCTTGTTGGCTCCAGACCTGATGTGTCCCACAGATATTAGGACTGTCCATGCTTACAGATCAACAACTTAGTTTCCATGTAATACAAAACATCCCAGTTATGTGCAGGGATGAGTATAAGCGGTGACTTGGACAGAACAGTTGTCTTTGCCGATATGTGACAGGGAGGCATAGGACCAGCAGTATAGACCTATTTCTAGTGATTACACAGGGAACGTTCAGTTGTCTAATGTGCAAAGTAGTCAAGACGTTGAATTACTTAGTCTGCTCACAATTTGTTTTAATTTATTAAATTCTACTTCTCCTGCTGTAAGCAAGCAACAGCATTTCAAAACACTGTCAATGTTTGAGATACTATAAGCATAAACTTGATTATCTGGATTGAAACAATAATTTAAATAAATAACTCCTCAGAATTATGGTGTTTCAAGAGAAGACTTCAGGAATCCCAAAAGGATGACATACTCCTGTTGGACTTTCCTGAAATGGTAATTGTGAAGCTGACTGCATGTTGGAGGTACAGTTTGTCCTCCATTAATGATGATAACTGGGACTGGGCAACTCTGTTGCTAAGCAACACATTTTGTAAAGGTCACGTGACGTGCCAACTTAATGATGGCAGCACTGGAAGTTCCAGTTGTGGTCATTAGGCAAATCCCGCAGGTTCATTAGGCATGACATGTGATTGCCATTTGTGATCGGCTTCCCAATGGACTTCGACACTGGCAGGGAAGGTTTCAAATGGCAATAATATGACAGCAGACTTCTGCATGCTACTATCAACTGTGAGCCAGTTGCAAAGCACCTGAATTATGACCATGTGACTATAGGGCCATTACAGTGGCTGCAACTTCAAGGATTGGCCACAAGTCTCTTTGTTCAGTCCATAATTTTGGATGGTAAAGATCAAATGGTCATTCACTAAGGACTATTTGTAATCCCTTATTCATCTTGATTCTAGGCTGAAAAACACCCAAAATTGTAAGGTTTACTCTTAGGTGAGCTGTTTCAGATTAATTATCACTTTTGCCTTTTTTTGGTTTTGTTATTGCTAATCCTTCTCAGGGCTATATTTATTTTTATTGATTACATTTATGTGCCACCCATCTCACTGACTTGCAACTTTGGGGCTTTTTAAGGTAGGGTGATCAGAGCCATATTTAATATTCATTTATGGTTACACCAAAGATTTGTGTAATGATATGATATCATTAGAAGTTTCCTCGTCCTTGTCCCCTTTCTTGTTCTGCCTATCCCACATATAGAATTTGCCTTTTCCAACTTTATACTATAATTATTTAGTGTTCAGTTGTTTCTTCAGGAGGTTGAGATGGGGAAGGATCAAAAAAGTCAAGTTAGTGGCTGTGACTTCACAACCGAAGCCTGCCCTTTTGAAAGGGCTTGCAATACTCACACCTGCACAAAAGGACAGAGCTTCAATTATGTTTTTGCAATCCCCATCTTCCCTTTTTTTACTCTCCCCTGCAGACGTCCCTATAGATGTTCCTTATTTGGAAGGCTCACACAGTGTCAAATGCTACAGGCACTCATTAATATCTACAGTGAAGTCTTGCTGGCTTCTATACAGCTTGAATTCTGCTAGTTCTGCGTCCGGCCTCCTATGGAAGGCATCCTTTGTATGAAAGGTTTACTGTGGCCAGCTCTGGCATTTAATGCACAGGAGGACCAAACACTAATCTTCTTAAATGTTATTGGTGAGAGGGAGTGGAACGATCCAGAGGGCTTATAAGTTGAGAGTTCCAGATGAAAAATGCATAAAGGAAGGTTGTTGTCATCCTTTAGGATTAACTCTGAGGTCATCTCCCTTTTGCATTTTTTCCAGAAAGATGGAGCATCTCTACATTTTATCAATTTGTTCTAAACTGGATGTCTGGATGGTAATTTAGCCAGGTTATGATTTTATTTTCCATTCCAATATCCCTTCAAACTTTTTGGTTGAATGGCCAATAGTCTGTCACGTGCCCCAATTTCTCTTTGAAAGCAAATATCCATGAAAATGCCAGAATCTTGAATCAAGTCGTTCTTTCTGGGTTTTCCACAGAGCTCAACTTAGAAACTGCTCTCCCATCTTGTTTTTTTTTTTGCTCTTAAATGATCCTTGAGGAGTTGCTGAATAATTGGAAATGCATCAATAAAAAAGAGAAAATATGGTGTAAGGCAGTGCAGACTTCTAGGAAATCTGCATATGCAATGTATGGCTTCAAATTTAATTAACACAATTTTATAGCTGCTCCCCATAGATGGAAAGTACATGCCCAGGTGACCACTTGATCTCCTATAATCTGTTGTCCAAGTGTTAAGTGTTGACAGACAATTCCAAGGTGCCTGAGAGTTGGACTGTGCGGTCCTTTCAATAAAATGCAAATTCTAAGAGAGGACTGTCCCGTGTTCAGTCTGAAATGTGCAACTCCTTCCTTTGAAACAGGCCTGCTTCACCCAACAACTTTCCTTACTGCATAAATAGTTCCAACTTTCCATTTCTGTGTCCAAATATTCAGATCGCACAACTATAACTGCCTCTATCCAAGAAATAATGCCTGATTTTTAAAAACATCCTCTTAAAGTGGCTTGAAAATTATAATTAGGGTTATATTCTCCGAAGGGTCAAAATTCAAATGATCCCTGGATGAGGATAAAGACCTTCCTTTGCTACCATCTAGTTGTTATCTGGAGTTTTGAACTCTACTATAAGGAAGGACATAGGGAGTGTTTTTGCAATAAGCATGAAACAAGAAACTCAGGAGTTGGTACTTCTTGTATTTCTTCTTTCAATTGCTTGGAAACTCAACTATATTTTTCTTAGTGAAATGTTTGGAAATTAAGAACACCAGGCCTCAAGTTAGTATTATTTTTAACTCCATTTACCTATCAAAGACGCAAAAGTCATTTTTTATTTTATGTATACATAAAGATGAAGAAACATAGAGGTCCCCTTTTTCTTTTTCTTTTTCTTCCCGCATTGTGCTAAACCTTCCAGTAGAGGGCTGCCATTCTGACGGTACAATTCTGTATTTCTCTTCAGAGATACTGAACAGGATATCCTCCTAGATGATTGAATACAAGATTGCAGTCTTAATCTGGCCCTCAATCCTCAATGCATTCATACAAATTAGGTTTGGTCCTGTTTCCCAATGTTTTTTTGGATTGTGGTCCCTGGCATGACCTTCAAAGGCCAACAGTCATGCTTGCCAGGAAGAAAGTTCACAACTCTAACCTACAGAAATAACATTTTCCTCCTCTTTAGTTTGTGAGTGCCAGGAAATTCTACCCAGGCTGAAAAAAAAAAGATGAAACATAATTTCAATCTCAATATGTAGTCAGGTTTAAGATCTTTTATTAGGAATTTGCCTAAGCATGATGAAATGCACTTATTTTTCTCTTCTTATTGCCTTCACAGATAGTTGGCTGCGGAACCATATTTTGGGTGACTTGATCTCTTCTGGACAAGAGAGGGCCGGGGAACCTCTGCAGAATTGTTGTAAATAATATTTGAGGCATTTGTTGAACAAATTTGCTTGGGTTGTGGCTGGGGCATGATCTTGTTCAGTTTTCTGGCGAAATTTTGATTCTATCAGTTCTGAGGAAGTGAAGCAGTCCCTAGGACTTTGATTATTGCTACCTGTATTTCAAATGTCCTGCCTGGTTGGTTAGGAACTCCTGGGATGTAGCTGGATCCAGATGATGGTGAATGCTTCTTTTGAGTGGGGATGACTTTGCTCATCCTAACACTCCACGCTGAGATTCTATATGGATTTGCGGTAAGTTTCCAGATGCAATTCAAGGTACTTGTTGTCACCTTTAAAGGACTGCATAACACTGGGACCACCTCTTTTCAATAGTGTCTGCCCATCCCATCCCATCTGACACAGTAGCCATGCTGTGGGTCTTTTCAGTGAAACAATGCCACTTAGTAGGATCCAGAGATATCATAGCACCTGCCTATGGAGCAGCCTCCCTGCTGATGGCTGTTTGCCTCTGCTGGCCTTCCGAAGGTCCTTAAGACACTGGCTGAAGAGCAGAGTATTAGTGGAGCCTGGTATGTGATTTCTGCTCTGTGAGGTGGTTTTGTGAAAAGCTTTAGTTATTGATTTATTTATAGATTTATACTGCCTTGTGATTTTCATCCACATGCTTGGCCAGCCCAGAGTTACTTTTTTAAGTATGGGCATGTACATTTTCTATATAAATATTAACAGCAATACTTCCAAATTTTTGAGTCTGAAGGTTGAGCAAAGGATTTTGATATGGGTTGGGCTCTGGCAACTGGATGTGAACATACTGCTGTTTGACATGTGAGGTTTTATGATTCCTACATTTTATGTTTATATGTTTTTATAGATATAAGAGGTAAGTCAAAATATCACTATTTTTGAATCTACACATTTGAAAGCTTCTACTACTAGTATCTGTGCAAAACAGAGAAACCAAGCAGATACATGAAAATCTCTTGAGGCACCAGCACCAATGTTATGGTGATATAACCTTATCAGAATATCTATTTCATTTTGTCTATGATATCTGCCTTTTAGACACATATTATATGTTCTGCTTAAAGTTATGCGGTGAGAAGACATTACCGGGGGCAGTCAGCAGGTTGATGGGTGAAGGTTCCCTACTGAGCTTTGTCAGACTTTATTTAGAAAAGGGCATTTCCTCTGCTTTGTCTTGATCTCACGTCTGCGCCTGACCAGTTGTTGACTTAAGAAACTTTGACTTTAAAAGTATTTATGCCAATGATCTTTCTATCAATGGAAGTTCAGTAAACCGATGAGAAGCTTGGCTTTGAAGCTGCTCATTCAGTTGCCTCGGCTCTACTTAACACTGCCTGCTGGCCTATTTCACAGCAGCCCCAATTTTGGTGAAAGTGGTGGGAGGAGTCCCTTCAACAATCCAGCCTACCAGCAATTCCACACATGAGTCAGAGCTGCAGGAAAAAGGCTCCAGCATTCAATTAGCAGGTAAAATCATTTTGCCCAGCAGTAGCAATCTGAGAGCCTGGGAGAAGGTGATGGAGATCAAACGGTGAAACAGACTTTACTGTTTCACAGAAACAAAAATAACTTGCATTAAAAAAAAAACAACCCACACACAATCCAATCCATGTAAACCCCCATGTTCTCACCTCTGGTTGCAAAGCTGGCAGGCAAAGCAGTCCAAATGGTAAACGTTATCTCGGGCCCTCATCACCATCTCAAAGGCAGGGATCAGCTTACTGCAGGCAGCACAATTCCCAGTGGTCCCAAAGAGCCTGCCAAGGAAGCACAATCATTAGAAGCCAGTTTAATTAAATGGTGGAAGGACTAATTAAGTGCAATTAGTAGTATCAAATACTGTATTGCACCAATCAAGAGAAGTTGCCATCCCCATTTCTCTGACCAGCCAGCATGTGGGGATGGGGGCTGATCCTCTATGGGGAGAGAACTTCTGAGTCCTTTGAAGTTTTGGAGCTGCCAGCTAACTGACTGTCTAATGAAGAAATCCATTCCACATGCAGACAAAGTGCTATTTTGAGGCTCACAATGCTTCCATCAAAAACAATACCATCTTTTCAACGCAAATTAACAGTGTCTTAGCAGTACATTTTTAGAGCATTCTAGCAGCCACTCTATTTTCTAATTTGCTATTCCTTTATTTTCTACTGATTAGTTAGCCCTCTGGAGAAAATATGCAAGGTTCATTTTGGGGTATACATAGGACTCCTTCAAACCACTTTCCATACATGCTGCTTAGATATGCTGTGTACATCAACAAATAAAAATAGATAGGTGTACCTCAATGAAACAAAACAGAAAATGTATCAGAATGTTATTTACAAAGAGATATTACATCATTTCCAGTGAAGTAGTAGATTGTAGGACAACCCTATGTGGAAGAACTATTATGAATAATTATTGGCCATAATACAAATTGATTCCTTGTTCAGTAACACAATATTAACCCGGAAATGCATCCTTTTCTTTAAAAAATGCTAATAAACCACACATTCTCTCATCTAATAAAGACTTACCCGAGCATGGCTATATTATAATCCTGAAATATTTTGAAAAAAATCAAAAAGCTACTCAATGCCTCAACATATGCTGGAGAAATCTGTTTGTGCTGACTCCATGTAAACCACAAGGCTCAATTGTTTAATTGATAATTAATAATCCAGTCTGCAAATGTTAAAATATTATGAATTTCAATTTGGAACTGCCTTTTAGTAAAATTAATGCAAAGGAAACATCTACTTTCTCTCCTTTTTTCTCTTCAGAGATTCATCTTGCGTCATTGTATTCCACAATGGCATCTTTGGAGATAACTGGTAAAGACAATCCCACCCTCGAACTATGTTGACTTACTATCTCTTATTGCATGACATTCAAACTATGGTTCGCTCTTTCAGGTCCTCCCAGAAATCCTTGAAGTTCACTGCAACATTTCGAATTCAACAGAAAGCCCACACATATCACAAGAAATCTAGATAAAGAGGTAGGTATCTATTGATAAAAGCGGCATGATTGTTTAAACTGCATTGCACAGACACTAGGGTTCCAGAGCAATATGATGAGTTCCAGAAGGAGCTAAGGGCAACAGAAAAGATCAGAAAACTTCATTCAGATGCAGATGATTTTCTCTCATGATAGCTTTTCCTCTGGATTAGGGCTGTCAAACTCCTAGCCCTTGGGCCAGATGCGTCACGTGCTGGCCATGCCCATGCCCAGTTTAGCGAAGGATAGAAAAGTTCCGATGTCATGTGACGCTGCCATGATGTGAGATTGACATCCCTATTCTTGATCATTCTAACAATGATCTTCTATCATTGTTTTTTTTTTTTAAAAAAATTCATTGCAGAGCCTTATAAAGTTTGAAAACCTCTGCATCTTAATGGGGGTATGCAGACATTACTTATCTCCAGTTAAGAGGAGCATAAATAATTACATCCACTAAAATTTCTGCAGCCGTCAATCAAGGTAGCCATTATTGGCCATGTAATAAGATTAATTTTAAGTTTTACATCAACAATATAGTACATTCATATGACACTTTGCTTTACTGAAAAGATAATGGACAGATTGGGGTCATGATAATTATTTGAACTTAGTTTCTAGCGCAGTGAATCGGATATCACTTAATGTTTTCCTTTCACGGTATATCAATAGAATCTAAGTAATAACTAACTTAGAACTAATCCAGTATGAAGCAATGTATTATTTTCACAAGTGTGTGAAGGCAATAGTTTGCTACTGTGGGCCACACACATGTAATCTTTTACTTCTCCATCCATTACAACTTCCACCTTTTTGAGAACTTGCTGTTAACTTTTAAAGCAAGGTATGGAGTCAGAATTATTCTAAACACAGTTTGATGATCCAGTAAAGACTGCAATAATTACCTTGTGATAAGATCAGGCTGAGCTGTTCCTTCAAAGTACCTAGCAAACAAAGTTAGCTGGCAGCAAGTAGCATTTTCATGTCATGCATCTTTAAAAAAAAAAGATCTATCATACTTTATAAGAAACACTGCCCAGTTTAAATTAGAAAAAAAGAGCTCTAGAGAAAAGAAGCCAGATCTTGAAGTTGCCTTTGAATGAACATAGTCTTCTGCATTAGAAAGAGAGATATGTCGGACTATCTAAATTATAGTAATTTAAACAAGACCACAAATATGATATAATCTCAGGTCTGAAGTCATGATATAGGATTTTCCTTTCTTCTCTTGGGCAAACCCTCAGGTCTGCCATCTCCGGTCTCCGGAACAAATTTTAAGACTGGATAGGAAGTTACCATGTAGAGGGAGAATCCATTCTTTGGTGAGAAGAATTAACCCACAAAAATGTGAAGAAGGTATACAGATCTCACACCTACCCTTTTGATCATTGTGTTCTATTTCCTCTTTAGAAATGCCTTTGCTTTTGAGTTGATGTTTATCTGACCCCTTTTGTAAACCAGGATATTTTTAAGAACTTCTAAAAATGTCAAACTGTTTGCCAGGGACACTTAAGTTGCTATCTTCTGATTGGTAAGGTGTCTCTGAAATACTTGACATTTCTCTCTGCCCTTGTGAAAATGAATGCAACTGATTGTGGAAAAAAAAAGAGGGATCTTAAGGCTGTGATCTTAAACCCACTAAACTGGAAAAGAAGTCTCTTCACCTGCCTCAGTTAAATATCTCTGACTCTAGATTGAATATCAACACATGTCTAAGTATTCTTGGACTGAAAGAGAATTAGATATAAAGACCTATAGACTCCTTTGAGTTAATTCCTGATGACATCAAGTATATTTCCATCTTATTTTTTTGCTCACGAAATAGAAATGGTTTCTATTACCTTCTTCCAGGATCTCCAAGTCTGTCCTAGAGCCCTGATATTCTAATTGTTTTTATCCAAGCACTAACCAGGTATGATCCTACTTATCTTCCAAGTCCAGACCAGATTGTCCTGCTGAAACCACCAATTGAGATCTAATTCTGATAGAAAAACTCTGTTGGTATATGTTGATTGAAATTGTTTTACATACTTTTACAAGCATGATTGTTACTGGGGTATGTACCAAAATATATTTTCTTGACACAGGAAACTATGTGCAAAGTATGCAAGTGCCATTTCATACCATACTTTCTCATCTGAGTGGCGTGGCCCACTCAGCACGGTCAATTCACCATGGCCAACTTGGCAGAGCCAACTTCCCATAGTCAACTCACTGTGGCTAGTTCATTGTGGGACAGCTTGTCATGGCCAACTTGCCACAGGACAAGAGTTACACTAATATTGAAGAAATGGTGAAATAGAATCATTAAAGAAAGGATGCAAAAAGACGGACAAAATAAAATGTAAATGACAAAAAATATTTTTTTAATTATTTTAAATATTTAAATTGAATTGTTGAATTGTCCTACAGTGAGTTGTTCTGCGGTGAGTTGGTCATCGCGAGTTGGCCATGCGAAGTTGACTATGGTGAACTGGCCATGGCGAGTTGACTGCAGTGAGTTGTCCACACCAAGTTGTCCCATTCCATCTCTGCAACCTGCACAACCACTTCCCTAAAACATTACAAACAGTCCCCCCAACTTTGAAGTTGGTTTGTCTCGAAGTTCTTAGTTTTATCAACACCCAGATTGACTCCTCTCTCTAATCATAATTAAATAAAGACTCGAGCATTTTTTTCAGTGTCAAAATGGAGCATATAATTATTTTTTAGGAATGTGGGTATGTCATGTGCAGGTCACGTCCACCCCAGCTCTGCAAAGGCAAAAAATATCATGATATGTCACGATATGTTACGTGACGTGATCGAGTTTGACACCCATATTCTAGTTTATATATTTTTGGGGTGACCTTCCCTCCAAGTAACAAGCAGATGCAACCCTGGTTTCAAGGTCAGCCAAGCGCTACCGCCTGTCAGATTGTGTGAGAGTAGTCAAACTTGGTTTTACTTATCTCCCCTTACTCAGGGACAATTTATATTTGGAGGAAAATGTCACATCTCCAAATATTACTCTAAATCATGAAAAACAAAGCCTAGAACATTTTTGAGTGAGCTGATCTCACTTGTACAAACAGTTTGGCCCAAAATTGTTTACCCTCCAATTAGGAGTCAGTGAATTTCTCCCTCGTACTTTTACGAGGGAGTTACAGATAGTGTAACATTATTATTAGGGTAATCTTAATGTTTGGGTCTTGATTAAGCGCATGCTTACAAAAATCCCCTCTTTTCTTCTATCATTTAAATGTGGTTCACTCCTTTATCTTAAAATGGAACATTTTTGTATGGTATAAAGTACATTATTGATATACTACTATGGAAACAAAAGAAGAAAGCACTATGGCATTTATCTTGTCAGCTGCAAAAATTGTACTTTTTTCATATAGTTGTCCTGCTCTAAAAGGCATTGTTGAGGGACAAATTTTCTTAAAAGGTATAAAAAAGTTTTGTCAATGTGCCATCACTCTATTTCCTGGCAAACTTGACAAAGAGTTTCATGTTCAAAATCAAAATGTTATCCTTTCGATCTTTAGAGCATCCATGTCACTTAGATTACCATTAAAAACTGCTGCCCTATATCCAAATGGGAAAATTAGGAGCAAGCTAATCCCAGATTTGTTCAGACTGCAGTGCCACTCTGTGTGTGAACATTAAAAAAAATAAATCCATTATTCATTAGCATCACAGTTGTGTGGAGCTCAATCTAGATTAAACAAAATAAAGAGACCCCAGACAGCACCATCTGCATTGTTAAGCAGGCATTTTTCATCACCCTGTGAATTAGCGGCTTTTCTAAATGGAAATGAGAAGTTTGGACAGATGTTCACTTAACTATTTAAACAGTTCATCTTAAGAAACATGAAAATGTATTTGATCCTGGATTCACCTGCCTCCTTCCAGGGGCTTTGGAAGTGGGGAGAGAGAGAGACAGCATTAAACCGCTTTGAGTGTTTGTGTAAGGTTTAAGCCTTCTATTCTGTCCAGCTGCAATCATGTTACTTTTTTTCTTGTTTGCAACAAACGGAACTCCAAGCTAGTCAGAGTGCTAATCTTGGCCTTCAATTTGAACACAGCTTTCCAACTTTTCATATATGAACATTTGCCAGTTGTTCTTGCACTACCAGGCTCAATGCCTCTTTTCAGAGAAAGCCATAAATGGTGCAGTTCCTGGTATTTAAGGAAGCAGCAAAGAGAACCGGAGCTGTCAGCTAGAGGACTTTTGACTTCTTTGTGCCCCTCTGCCCCCGGAACAATTCTGATCAGCTAAATGCCTATTAACTAAGCTAGATAGAATAATTCCTCTGGAATAAGTGGATTGTGTTCTTTGTTAATCATTCTTGATCCCTCCATCTTTATGGATAATAAATTAAGGACCACAAGTGCCTTCTCCTTACACCGCCTGAGTTCGCACGGTGTATTCAACCACATTATATTTAACCACAATGGGTAGCTAAGCCATACATCATGGTTTTTAATCCAAATTGGCTGAGTTCAGACAAAGCAACCACATTATAGCTTAGTGTGACTGGGATCTTCAGTTACGCTATCTAATGGGAGTTCATGGAAGAAAATTTTGCTTTCTTTTTTCATTTTCCTGTTAGCAATTGCAACCCCAAGAACAGCCATTCTGGAAATATGGGAGAATCTCTAGGCTACAGTAGGGCTACTAAAAGGAGGAAAACTCAGGAAGGTATATTTCAACAGGCTTCGATGAATAGCTTTCTCTTAGGATCATCCAAACCATGATTATTTATCGTAGAAGATGAGATAAGGTTAGATTTTGTGCTCTGATTGTCCGTGATGCAATTCTTGGATTTAAAAAAAATAAATAAACCATACATTTGTGCATTCTGGCCAAGATATTTTAGTAACATGAACACTCGAAATAAAATGGGAGAAAAATGGGTTGAAAAGGCATTTAAAGGCATGCATAATGAATGTTCATGTTTTAAAAAATCCATTAATGAGTAAAGAGAGCAGAAAAGATTAATGAATTTGGTGTGCACAATGGACTTAGACTGGAAACAAACTTAGCTCTACCAATGGCTATTTGACTGGAACTCCATTTAATAGAAGTATTATTTCCACAGAATTCTAACAGACTTTCAGAATAAGGCTCTCTGTAGGTGGAGGGACAAAAAAGAAGATGGTGGCCATGACAGTGCAACCAAACCTCTGCTTGATTTTTATCAGAACTGCATATATACAGATGTCCAATTGCACTGTTGTAGCTAGCGTCCTGGCTTTTTTTACTATACCGTATGGGACACCACTATTTCAGAGTATATATATGTAAAAAGGAGTAACCATCACTCATATACTCTATGACTCTCTATAGTGAATTAGTGGGCCGCAGCTAGAGCCAGAATATTGTAGTAGTTTCATCTCAGATGAAAAGAGGCAGATAGACACTTGCTAACCTTGAATCCTTCCTTTGCTTCTGCGTTTTAGATTTCCCTGCTATGCTTTAAAACTTAGACTAGGAACTATCTAGAACAAAGACCAAACAGAGACCTTTTTTTATATTCTTAAAAATGGATTGAGGACTCCAAAGAGCTTTGCTTTATAGAAGTTGTATCTATTGTATTTACCAAATTTAATTAAAACTAAAAAACAACAACTAAACGAAACTAAATGAAAACTAAAAAAAATCAGTTTGTGGATTGACTTGAAAGGGCCTTGGGGGCACCTATGGGTCCCCAGACTACAATTGATCTAATAGATAGCCATCTCCTTACAACTTTATGGTGTTAAAAAATCCATAAAGGTAACTCCTAAACCAACATTAGGAGACCTCATTCTGTGGCAAGGTACAGCTTCTACCACCAAGTATTTCTACCTCTGATTCACCGTCAGTTGAGTCCCTTACTATAAAGATTTCTAATGGAATATTGGTGGAGAAAGGCTTGGATCTTTTTAAAAAAATAAATAAATAAAATGCTATTAAATTTATGCTATTCCCAAATCAAACTAAAGGAGGGAACGAAGGGAAGAAATTCTTAATTTCCGTGAGTCATATTTTAACAGACATTCATCTTGTCATTCCTAGGGCCAAAACATTTTCCTTCAATCTATCATCAAATCCTCAATTCTTAGTGTGATCCCAATAGGAAGGAAATGAGTTGGAGACATGACTGGCTTTTATCAGCATTTTAAAAAGTTTTTTTTGTTTTGTAAAATAAAAGTTGGCAAGCAGCAATTTTTTAAGTACAGATTTATTTTCTCTTATGTAACACGAAGGCCTAGCCAGCTTGTAAATAAGCTTAGGCTATGCAGATTTAAAATTTAACACAATTAAACTTTTACCCTGTGGTAGTAATTACGCTTAATGGCTCTTACCCTGAACTTAACCATGTCTATTGTCGACAGCCAATCTGAAAGCAGGAGTTTAGCCAAGGACAATTTTCTGTAGTTTATAGGCACACTAAAATCCTGCAAGACCAGAATCTCATTGGCTGCTGATGTCATTGTGTATAGTAGAAATTAAAGCTAATTGGCATAAGGACTGGCAGTGAATACGAATGAATTGATGGGAGAAAATGGAATAAAAGCAAGCACACTTAGTGGCGTGTGACTGTCGAAGGCAGCTTCTCATTTAAAGACTTCTTTGTTGGTAATTATAACCGCCATCTTCTGTTCAGCACTTCGTCTTTTTCAGGCTAGGAGTACTTTCCAATGGCGGGTGGCATCTTTGTTCAACATTTTATACTTTGTCTAAAATGATAGGCCTGTGAGAGCATTTAAAGGAATTGCTCCTTTACTCCAAGGAGGATGGGCTTCTTTCTGAGGACAAGCAACTTTTCAAACTCCAGTCAACAGGAAATCTGCCTTACCTTTCTTCTCAGTCTCTTACTTCTACACAAATTCCCTTTGAGATTATTAAGGGGTGAAGGGGAAAAGCACGGGCAGGCCAAACAATCAAGATGGCATGGCAGCCACCAAATTTAATCTCCAATCCTTCTGTCCATGTGTTGTATGTGGGATCTATATGAAGAAGAGGTGGGGCTTCCAATACTGTACATGGTTGTAGCTGCCATCTTGATTTTTTTGATCCCCTCTGTGGACGCCCTCTATTTCCTATTTTTGCTTAATTGAACAGTTTTTAAATTGAATACATACATACCTCCCCCGTGCTCTACATAAATATTTTTCTCTCTCTCTTTCTTCCACAAGAAATAACATGAAATAAGGAAAGAATACAATATTTAAAAAAAAACCCTAGGAGTTTGAATTCTCATGTATAGTATAGCTTTCTAGTATACTGTTAAGTAGTTGTAAATAATTAACTATACTGTACATATTATATCACATGAAAGATCAAGATTAAACTATTAAACCTGAACTAAACATGAATCTCAAGAATATTTAAGATAGTATAAATCACTGAATAAATACAGTACATCCAATTCATATTATTAAAAATCTGTTGGAGTTGATCAGTATTCAAACGGAATGAATAAATGATTTTTAAGTATCTCGCTAAACTGAAGTATACATTCTCTGCATTGATAACACTAAATTTGAGGTTATCCATGTATTAGATCATGGTTAAAGAATGGTCTCCAGTTTGAGCTGCAATCTGTGTCAGATTTACTTTTCAAATTATGTAGTTATTCTGAACACCAAAGTGTATTTCTACCAGTTAGTTAGTTGCTGTCCATTAAAGGTTCAAATGACTTTTTAAGTCAGAACCCATCACCTGGAAATTATTTTTCAATGGAAAATAATTTCTACTGTGGCTGTCATGAGTAGGTATACAGTTATGGTAACTGGAATAGCTGTCATTAGCTCATAAGTCTCTGAACGTCTTCCAATGACGGCTGGGAGTTTGTATACATGAATCATAGCAACTCATGTTAGGATCTATGTGAAGATGATCCTTGCACAAACAAGGCAGGGATAATGGTCACAAGAAACATGGGTACCCCTGAAAGGGATTTGAGGGACAAATGAGGACATGTACCTCAATGTGAAGACAATGCAACTTATTAAATCTAACTCATACTTTGAGATACTTTGCATAATGATTTCACCACATATGCTATTTGGACTTCAACAGGGCATTTGTAGGAAGCAATTTTTGGAATATTCCAGTTCTCCTTAATGTTTCTCCCCTTTTAATTTCCTATCAAAAATCCAAAACTGCATTGTAAGAAGAGACCACATGCTCTGCTTTATTCCTTAATATCCTTCCACTTGAAAGTTCTCAGCCGAGCTAAGAACCACAGTAGAGAAATCCTGACCCTGGAAAATTGCTGCTAGTTGTACCACTGGATACCCGATTCAATTCAAATATTCATTATCATGGTCACCGAGCAGCCTTACAAAAATTAATAATTATAAACAGGGACATATTAACACAACAGGCAAGGTAACAGAAGATAAGCGACAAGTCGGTTTGCCTTCTCAAACTTCTAATAACCTGCTACAGGCAAATATAGAACTGCCAACGAAACAGTATGTGGGAGAGAGTGAGAAAAGAAATGAAATGGGGGGGTGTAGGGGGGGGAAATCATTTGGCAAAGTCTGCTTGCTGTCATGGAGAATTTGGCTACACTGACAATCTTATAGACTCCATTGGACAAAAGATGTTGTACATAAAATTCATCCAAGCAAATTTTTTTGATAAGACGTTTCACTTCTCATCCCCAAAAGAATGCAAATGACCAGCTGCCTGCAAGGAATATAAATCTTTCCATTCCCCACCAGTCAGAGCTGAAGAAGCTTTTTGGATAAGAAGCGAAACATCTTCAAAGAAAAACCAGAAAGTCCAGTTGCCTCTTGAAAAAAGCACCTTTGAGTCAGCGTAGGGGAGAAGTTTGCAATATTCAGAATGAGATTTCATATCCTCCAGTCTTAATCTGAGCTGTTTGAGAACTATCTTATCCATCTTATACTTGAAAATCAGCTATGATTCAGTATGATTTTTGCAAAATGTTTGAAACCACCACTTGAAATATAACCACTTTGTTATATTTATAACAAAGACATTAGTGTCGTCTTTCTGCTACAGATTTAATTCAGTTATGTTAGAAAATAAAAGACATAGTGCTCATTCTGTAATAATACAACCAGAAATTCTAAACAACTCAATATTTGTATATCCCTCTCCCTTTTCCTTATGTTCCTTGATGTAGGACTAGCCCCGCACAGAGATTCTTCCAGACCTTGGTCTATGTGGAAAAACCTGATAGGCAGCTCTTGCAATTGGCAGTTTCAGACCTCTCAGAGAACAGGAAAGGGACAGTATGGGAGAGAACCACAGAAATGACCTTGGAAAAGGAATGTTAGCACAACATGATTTAAGTCCAGCGCAAAAGGGAACATTAGAAAGAAGCTTTACTTGGCTTTGCCTTAACTCCCTTTGATATAAGAGAGAAGGAAGAAAAATGCTGGCAGACTTTCAAGATTGTGTTGCAATTGCCAATATTAAAAAATAGAGTTCCAGTCATTCTTGCAGAATCTGTTTTCTGGATGGCCTACCTCAAATGACTGTCAGGTATCCCTATTTGTTTCCCAAATTGTCTCTTTCCAGTCATGGTCAACTGGGTGGAATTAATTTAATCCCATGCAGGTGTTGAGTCTGTTTATGAGCTAAATCTAAATCCGTGGGATAATTATTGGGTCAACTTTTTAATGTTTCCAACCATATAACAACTCCTAACCAATTCCCAGCTAATTCCAAAAATGATAAGCAGAGTTGGACTTCAAAGATACTTGGATAGGGCCCATCAGAAAATGCCAGAACTAAGGCTGGATTGAGAAGTTTAAAAAATACCCCAGAAGAATGGAATGCATTCTACAACCATACAGTTACCTATCTATCTATCTATCTATCTATCTATCTATCTATCTATCTATCTATCTATCTATCTATCTATCTATCTATC
>JANHFL010007646.1:88552-102840 GCA_032468155.1 Oxyrhabdium leporinum
TACTTGCTGTGAACCGCCCCGAGTCTGCGGAATAGGGGCGGTATACAAATCGAAAAATAAAATAAAATAAAATAAATTTTTTTGAGCTTCTTCCTCATGCTCTCCTCTTCCTCAGGACCGAATAACCTTTTCCAAAAGTCCTGTCTTAATGGATTACTCATTCCTTCCCCATTCCCAGCCTATGAAATCCTGAACACATGTCTCGGGTGTGTGACCATTATCCAGGAGTATATTGTAGGCAATTCCTGAGTGTATTGCAACACTTTGGCGCCTGTGAACTCCACGCTACTGACCTCTGCTGAAAGGAGCCACTATAAGTCAGGACATTTGTTCAGAAACCTTTCCTCATCAAGTGGACATGTGGGATTTGAATGGAGTGGTAGAGCAGCAGAATTGTCCCATTCCTGCTTAAAGCCACAAATGATCTACATAGAAGATCATAAGGCTAATAGAATAAGAAAAAGTAGCAAATCTTTTGCACGTTACACTACAATGTACTTGCCACTGACATGCAAACTTCTGCAGTCACAAGTGCCTGGCATGTTCATGTTCTGCATTTGTTTTTGCTTAAATTTAAAACAGCCTAAGTGTAACTTAAAACACTATGAAAAGTAGTCATATTGGCAGTTTGTTTGGGAAATATTAATTTCACTGCCATTTCCAGGAACATGAACGTGATTTATTTATTTATTTTAATCATGAAGCTGATTCTTTCTCTTTAGAAGTCTGTGCACTTGCCTAGGCTCTTTTCTGCAGCAATTACATAAACATTATTTCTTGAACTCCTCCCCTCTGTATCATCTGCCCTAAAGAAATCTCTCAGCTGTACCTGAACCCAGACACTACAGTCACTTGATTAATCACTCTGACAGATCAGCTCAAGTTTTACAAATGTTGGCACCTATTTTTGATGATGTAGAGTTGACATATAGAGCCGTGGTTGATGTCTGTTTAATTTCATTCACCAAGCTTCCTTAGAAATGGTGGTTGAAAGAAGAGCTATTACTGAATGTACTTCCTTTGCAGATTGAAATGATACACTTCAAGAATCAAGGTCTTACTTTGAACAGAAAGTATTCAAAGTGGACGTAGGGCTACTGTAAATATTTTTCACCCATAGGAACTGTGAAACTCTCTACAAATTGAAATAGAATGTTGACGGAACTATTACAGTCAGGTGAAGAAAGAAGAAACTATGCAACTATTGAGGTAGGATAGATAGAATACGTGTTATTTAACTGAACCATGATACAACAATGGTAGTTTGGCAATGACATGTATTCCTCAGGACATCTAGCTAATAACTACAGTCGCTCTTCCCATGAAACACAGAATCTATGAAAATGAATGATTATATGTAGCAATTGACTTATCTAGCATTGTCCAAAAGTGACCTACCGTATGTTGTCGGCTTGCCAATGCAACACAACTGCTGAAAGTATTGTGCTAGTTTAGAAGATGTAAATTATGCCATTTGGTACCAAAGAGCATTTTTTCTATGAAGAAAGGATTTAGAAAAAGCTATTGGGGAGTAATCTATGTAGTCAGTAGGAGTCAAAATAACTTGACCAGTCAATCAACTGGGGAGCTATACCTTGACAATAGACCTTGACATGAGGTATATTGGCCCTGTCAGGTGGAAAGGAAATAAAACCACCTGAAATCATATCTGAATTCACTATCTTCACTGAACATCTATGTGATGTCAGGGTCCAGATATTGGTTTAAGACCAGGGACAGCAAGGTTGTAGCCCATCTGCAGCTCTGGAAACTCCCTAGGTGATTTTGGGTCAGTCACTCTCTTTCAACCCAACCTACCTCCTAAGACTATTGTGGAAAAAAACCCCATTTCTATTGGCTTGAGTTCCTCAATGAAAGAGGGGATATGGATTTAACAATAATAATCTAAATCCAGTGAATAAACAAACGCATCAGCTTAAAACAGGGTAGGAGAAAAGCAACTTCCCAGGGATGCCACAAAAAGAGGCTGTCCCAAAGGTGCTTTTTCCAAAAGGCAACTGGACTTCCTTGAAAGAGAAGCTGGCAGGATCCTACCTGAAAACATCAATTCATCTATCAGACATGTGATAAACTGCATATTTAAAAAGGAATACTGCAGATAACCATAAATAGAAAATTCCTGAAGGATTCCTAACTGCCACAAAAAAATCTGAGGTGGCACATACATTAGGAAGGACACTTGTTCTATTTTGTTTTGGCTACATTGATTATTTTGTACCTTTATTAAATATAGTACACAAGTGTTCTCATCAGCATCAACAACTGTCATATCAAATATGCACTAAGTGTTAGCATCTCCTAGTACGAATGACCATCATCACCACTATCTGATTCATAACAGTCTGTCTCAAGCTGCTTGGTATTTTGTAAGTGTTAAACCACATTTGCAGTCTTCACATCAATAATGGTTTTATGCTAACAGCTCGTAACTTAAAACCAGTATATATGTTTGCTTGTGTGAATCTTTTACAGTTTGAGAAAAAAGACTTGGATTTCATAGGGGACTCTTCCATTCTCATACTGAGTGAGGCAAATAAAATGATGCTCCAGTTAATGCGACAGTAAAACATTAAAGCAGGAGTGCACAGGACCTTTGAGTAGTACAGGAAAGAGCCTCTTCCAATATAATTGAGGGCAGGGGAATCATGGAAGGGCAAAAAAGTCAAGATAGTGGTTACAACTGTTTGCTCAAACCATGTATTATGGTTTCACACATCAAAACCAAGTGGGTCAAAAACAGTTGAGCAGTTGCTGTGAACATGTCTTTTTTGATCCTCCTGAGAAGGCCCCCACATTGAATAGTTATCATATATTTAATAATATCATCTTCCGCATTATTAAAGAAATATCTTTTGCTGGCAACTGCTGGTGGCCACGTCCTATTGTAAGGGGAGAATCCATGGAACTCTGAAACAACGAATGTGGAACTCATCTACCCCCTTAAAAATGCAGAACTTTTCCTCTGGTTTTCTTGACTGCCCATTCTTTGCTATCAGTCCTCCAAACAAGGAATATGAAACATAAAATCAAGGTAATGTGGCCAAACTCTATGCAGGTGGGTGGGAGAGAGGATCAATGGGCAAGTGAGCAAATACCATATATTTTACTTGTTGAAAAAGCATCTAAGTACTCAAATAAAAAATTTGGTGACATTCATGATACCTGTTTACATGTTTAAGCTCAAGAACCAAAATTTTAGTGGCATTCATGATAACTGTTGACATGCTTAAGCTCAAGAACCATTTCAAAAGTATTTATTTGGGGGGGAAAATGTCTGTGCCAATTTGTGCTAATGTAGTAGATTTGAAAGACTGATTTTTGATGGCCCCTATAAGAAATAGCAAAAAAATAAATAAATCATAACATTCATAAAGGCACTAGACAGAGTCCAGAAAATGTTTCTTGTGGCTAGTGGAATGGGACTAGGTTGTGATTAATGTTTGATGTCAGAGAGTCTCATCTGTGACAAACATTGCTGGATTATGCAACCATAACTGAAAATCAACTAACCACAATTCCATTTAATAGCTAAAATGCTTTGCAAATGATGTACCAATGAAGGGAAAGGAATTGTGAATATTTTGGGTAACAGTGGAGTCAGAGCTTACATATCTCTCAGGGTGTCTTGGGGCATCCTCCTCATAAAGAAAGTATCAAGGAAGGTTTGCTCTTCCTTTTTACTCCTTTGCAATAGTCAAAGTTGAGAACCATCATAATTTAAGGTGGCTGTGTGACACTTTGAAGAAATATTTTGCTTTGCACAGAGATCTAATGAAATAGTGCAATCCATGACATTTCTGTGGAAGAAGTTAGGCCTGGAGGGCATAAAACTGACATCTAAAAGATCAAGCAGTAGACCACAAAGTTGGGATGTCTGTCTCTTGAGAAAAAGTGGATACTGGAAGGATGAGATTTTTTTTTCTTCCCGTCCAAGCAGAAGGATCAGGTGGTGGCAATGTGTTTCTCTACCATGTTGTGACACAGAAGTTAAGACTCAGGAATTTTTTTGATATTATGTTTAAAATTAAGTGAAAAGTCAGAGCTGAAGAAGCTTCTTGGAGAAGAATCCCAAAGGTACTTTTTCATAGGCAACTGGACTTTCTGGTTTTTCTTTGAAGTCATTTTGCTTCTCATTCAAGAAGCTTCTTCAGCTCTGACTGGATGGTGGGGAATGGAAGGATTTATACTCCTTGCAGACAGCTGGTCATTTGCATTCTTTTAGCGAGTTGTTGAGTCCACCTGGAGGTTTATCTTTGTCCTCAGGTTTATCTTTGTCCTCACCGGAGTAGTGCAAATGAGTGTGGAGCCTTCTTAGAACTGTTGAATCCTTCCAATCCCCACCATCCAGTCAGACCTGAAGAAGGTTCTTGGATGAGAAGCGAAACATCTTCAAAGAAAAACCAGAAAGTCCAGTTGACTCTGGAAAAAGCACCTTTGGGACAACCATGACCTGGATGACTGAGAATCTCCATAGAAATGAAAAACAGTTTTAATATGTCAAAGCTGTGCTGCCTTGCAAAATGGTAATGATTTTAACTTGAAAACAGACAAGATATTAACATCCTATATAGACAGCTGAATTGGTAAAACCAATATGCTAAGGAAATGAAACAAAGGAACTGTTGTTTCGATAATCTAGAACACTTGCCTCTTCCCAGGGCCCCGCATTGAAAAATAGCTAGTAAGAGAGTGGTATGCTTGTGCACTATCCAAAAAGACAGGGTGATTTGACTTCTGGTGAGGACATGGTCAGTTAGAAATCTCTGAAGGAGTGAGGATAGCATTGTGACCAAAATTAGCAACCAGAACACAGGTCCTGGCCAGTGAAATATCTCTGGAGCAAGAAAAGATCATGGGATTGCCTATATAACTGGACAACTGCTACTCATGATTAGGCTACAGGAATCTGAGTTTTTGAAATTGGCTGGTGAGTGGAGCAATTGGAAGTCAAGGGATTCCAACTGTACCCACCGTCATAATGTAGACTTTATGGACATAAAGCTCAGCCAAGCTTAATTTCTTAATCACCTCTCAAATTATCTTTTTGCTATTTTTCAAATATTAAGGACCTTCAGAATGGCAAATTTGGGGCTTTCATTGGGAAAGTTTTTTTCAATCCTCAACAAAATAACTTTTCAAGTACAAGTTTAAGGATTTAGCAGTTCTGGGGAATAAACAACAAAAGGGTGTTTAGAATGTGTTGCTTTTGGAAACGTATAAATGGATTAAAGGTTTAGATGGGCTTGAAATGAGATTTTAAAATTAATTGAAAGAATCTTTCCTGTGGGAAATAGCTGATGTTTTGAAAGGGAGGGGGGAGGGAAATGATAGAATGGGATTTTGAAAATTGGACACTAGAGGGAGCCAGAACAAAGTAAAGATTATAATTAAAAGAAAAGAACACCTATTTGATCTGTTAACACAAAATGGAGCAAAGTATTTTTGGATATACTAAAGACATTTATGAACAATGGACTCAGAAGTTAATTTTAAGAACGTCTTTTATCATAGATAGACAGTGTGTGCATTATGTCATGGAAGAGAAGCAAGTTTACTGCATAAGATGAAAATAGATTTAAAAAATGACTGGCTACAAGAATGATCCAAAAATAACATGAATTAATGGATATACAAAGAAAAACAGCTAATGTTTTAATAATTAAAAGGGACATACATTAACAAACAAGGACAGTGACTTGGATATTTTTCCTATATTGGATTTACAAAGGAGACCTGTTAAACTTTTGAAAGATTTGGTGAGAAGGGACAAAGAAAAAGATAAGAAAAGAAATAAAGTTTTAGGACATTATATGAAGGAATTAAAGACTAGGTTTGTTAAACATAAAGGGAAGGAATATAAAGCTGGTATATCTGATTAAGTTTAAAATATATGTTGTTATTTCTGGTAGCTTTTAATGGACTTTTGCTGATGAGGATTGAATAACAAGGTTCTAGAATTTGTCTATGGAATATGGGATAAAGAGATCATTTGTTGCACCTTAAGAGACAAGTTGTTTAAATTGTTATATTTGTTGTGATGAAGGGAGAAAGTTACTTCTTTATTTTATTTTATTTTATTTTATTTTAGTTATGCTCTTATTTTACCTTTCTTTTCTATGCTTCCATACATACGCACACACACACACAGATGTACTTTTCTTTTTTGCATTTTTCTTTTTCTTTTTCTTTTATAGTCTTTACTACTTTTTATCTTTGTAATTGCAATCCTTAATGCAATTACTTCCAGCAGAAGATGGAAACCAAAATAAGTTCAGAGGACTGTCACCAAGATGATGAGGAAACTAAAAATCTTTTCTTGTGAGGAATAATTAAATAAACTGAATAGGGTTGGTTTGCAGAAAAGAAGACCAAGAAGAGATATGATGAAATCTTCAAATATCTGAAGTCTGTCAAAAATAAGAGGGAGTAAACATAAATTTTGATACCCCCAAAAGTGGACCAGAACCAATGGATTGGAAATATAGGAAAGTAAATTTGAGTTGGATATCAGGAGGAATTTCCTGAGGGCAAAAGCTGTCAAGGGGATGGTTGCCTCATAAAATGGTGTGTTCCCCTTCACTGGATGTCTTCAGAGTTTGAGTAGCCAGCTGTTGAAAATGCTTTGGCAGATTCTACACTGAGAAAAGATTGTTTTATGAACTCTGAGGTCACTTCCAACTATGTAGTGGTGAAGTGGATTTTATGGTGCTATTTTAAAAGGTCATTTTATTATCTGGCAAATCTACTCTGTTCCCCCTAATGCTTTCACAATTTAATTTTACGTAATTCTAATCAACGGGGCTGAAAAGAATTCCATTATAAATTCCACCGGTCGCCAGCAGATCCATCTGTCCATCTGCATTACTGTCAGTAGAACCATGGCAGGAAAATCTGATAAGGAAAAAGAGCTCCTGCTTTTCAAAGTATATGTGGCCATCAGAAGTGCACAGATCTTTTTGAAACAATAAAGGAAAAGACTTTTATCAAATTTCTAATATTTTGAAAATATTACAAATCTCATCAGACCCTGGGTCAATCTGATATATTTCTCAATGGATTAAAATAATAAATACATATAAAATTGCCACCCTAAGCAGGTTGCTCAATGTTCCTTGATCTGTTACCATCTTGCTGAATTCATTGTGACTTATTCCTAAGTAAATATGTTTAGGAATACAATCTAGTATATACCATCAAACAGTATGGATATTTTATACATGCTTTCCTCTACTTATTATTTGCAATTATTGTTTACATTTCTATCCCCTTTGTCCCAACATAGAAGGAAATTCAATATTATTTCATGGCTGAGTTATGGCATTTCCATTCAGGTGTACCTTGATGTACTTTTTTATTATAACATTTATATATTTGTTTTCTGAATCAGCTGAATTATTTTTGGTGAAATGGAATAGAAATTCTACTAATGAAACAGAGGAGGGGCAATTGCTATGTTCTACTGGCATCCCCCAAATTCGCATATAAATAATCCCAGTAAATGGAGAAAATTTCTGAAGCTCTATTAACAAAGCAATTTTCACCGATTTCACAATATTAATTTAAATAAGAGCTTCGGGAAGCCATTGAAGATAGCATTTCTAGGAAAATGCAAGCTACAGTTTAATTAAGAAAGGGATATATTGATTGCTATATAAAAGAGACATTTCTACACAGAACATGTGCATAATTCAATCTTGTTTCAAGATGTTGAGTGTTGTATTATACTGAAAATAATTTTGTTAACAAACCAATTATTGCAGAAAGACTGCTTCAAGAGTTGATGCTATTGCTCTTTTGCAGAAAAATCTGTTTGATTACCTCCTATAAAGAAATAACAAAACTTGACTGTTGGCCACATAGGGACAGATTAATTACATATTGGTAAGTCTGCACAACACACACATTAGGTTAAAATGGGCCTGGGTAGATTGTGGTTCAGGGTATTGTAGAAATCTGTCTAATATCATATCATATTGTTGAGCCATCATCTTAAACCATAATATGGTGGATTTAGAGGGGATGGTGGTTAAGGGGGAGAGGTACAGCAGATTAGCTCAACGAAGTAATTCTGTTTTATTAAGCCAGCTTTAGGGTTTAGGAGTTATGCAAAGGCCTTTTTTGTCAATTCATGAGATTAATATCCAAATAATTTATCCCCATGGCCCTATCTGTCCTTTCCATTTCAGTAGGTGCTCTGGGGCTCACCAAAAGCTAACAAGCTACATACCTTCAATCATTTACGTACCTTCCATCTTGGATTTGAGAAGATTAAGAACCCACTATGGACACGGGCATCCTTTTGCTCACCTCCAACCAGAAGTCTTATTCATACAGCTAAATCTACTTTATACAGCCAGAGAAAGGAAGCTAAGCTGAGTAAAATAATTATACCCCAACTACATGCACATACAGTATATACATTTACCTCAGGTAATCTCTGCGGCAGAGAATGAGATTTGCTTTTGTGTAAAGTGTTGATCCAACCTCTCCCAGGCGGCAGTCGCAGCAGGCACACTTTAAGCAATCCTCATGCCAGTACTTATCCAAGGCCTTCAGAAGGTAGCGGTCCTTGATCTTACGATTGCAGCCGGCGCAGCCCTTCTGCTTTCCTTTTGGCTGCACCGATAACATTGGCACACCTAGGAATCAGAAAAAGAGAGAGCCTATCAAATGAGGATGTTGCTGGGAAATTCTCCAAGCTGAACTTGGTGTCCTAAGCGGTCTTTCTAGGCAGTTTTGTTTAACTTTGGCTTTAGCTTTGTTTGCAAAGTGAGCAGAGAACCTGATCCTGGCAGCATGATAAATTGTAGTTACAAAGACATTCATATTTTCCCATCATAAAACTGGCTTATTACCTCCAGATATTAAGGAATCTGTCTACACTACTAAATAAAGGAATTCTTTTAGTACTTCCTGTGAAACATTGCTCTCTTATTTTGTAACTTGGTAATAATTCCAACTGTTCCTGCTTATCAAAAACCTTATTATGGATAACTTTTATCTATGTACACACATATACATAAAGAAAGAGGCTTTGTATATACTAGATCCCGGTGTATGCTGATTAGGCTGATCAGTTTATAGAGTCTGCAAATTGTGGCCTGCCAGGATTCTTCCTGATTGAAAACAATGGAAATACAAGTTCATAGTGGTCAAGAAAAAGCTAAAGTATTGGAGCAGCAAATGGCCTCATTTCAGCTGAGGAGAATTTATTAGTTGAAAGAAAGTAAGTTCAGCAACAGAAACTGACAGTGAAAGCAACTTTCCATAAGAAAGACAATAGTGGAGTAAGGCCAGTGGGTAAGAGTGACAAGTTGAAAGACTAGACATAGAAGATATTCTGGAATGCTAAAATTCAGAAACAATTTTCATCTCCTTGTGAAAAGGAAATGGAAGATAGAACATGGAGGACAGGACAATGCTTCTCTAAATGGCAGAGAGGAAAAACTAAAATATGGAAGGTAGGACAATGGTTTCCTAAAGAGCAGAGAGAATGAAAATTTGCCCTGTAAGAAAACAATGAAAGTAGTTAATGATTCATTGTTGTGAAGAATTGAAGCAAATATACTCCAACAATACTCATAGGTCTGTGGAGTGTCCTTCCAAGAGTTATCCAATCCATGGAGAATTGTCCCTTTCTGCTAATACATAGCAGGTCAATAATACTGCAAAATAACAGCTACAACTATTTTATCAGTTTGAAAATTTTAGAAAGATGCTTAAGATCCTCGGGCTCAGGTAATAATTCCCATTCACCCTTCCAAACTGTGGAAGAGAACTGGAAAGAGAAAGAATATTGCAAGTCAGCAACTCCCTACAAAAATGATACTGATGGGATATATTTGGTTACTGAGACCATGGGTTAGCTACATGATGGATTGGACCTCACAAGTACTGGTAGGGATGTGCTTGGTCACAGCATATCAAGCTTGAGTAGGAAGTCCAGCAGAAGATGGAAACCAAATCTTAAACCCTGAAATGAGGACTTAAGACAAAAACCACTGCATAGAAATTGAGAACATTGATGAAATTAATTCTCTTTAAACCACTCAGTGAAACATGAGAAAGAACCTTGGTTCGTAAAGCTCACAGCCTTCATTTTTTTATACACTAATACTCAAGAGTATGGGAAATGAGATTAGATTGACCTCAATACAGGAAAGGACACATGATTTAATAGTATAATGGAGACCTGATAGGATGACTCCCATGGCTGGAAATGAAGGATACAATTCATTTAAAAATGAGTAAAAGCAACAGAAAAGAAGAAGGAAGGGTATTGTGTGCAAAAGCTTCTACTCAGAAATCCAAATGAACAAACTTGGTTGTAGGAAGGGTTAAATACGTAAAGGAACAAATAAAATACCATTATTGGTGTCATCCAACCAAAAGGATGTGCATGATGCCTTTCAAAAGCAAACAGCATATCTCTGAAGGAGGCATGAAATCATAATGGCAAGAGACTTTAATTACCCTTAAATCTGTTGGGAGACAAACTCTACCAAGCATGGACTTTTCAAAAAAATTCCAGACATCTTTCTTCTCTAAAAGATGGAGGATGGTACAAGAAAATGAACTGCCCTTGGTTTGATAGTAACTTATAGGGAGACTCCAAGCACACCCATACTGCACCCTTAAACAGTTCCTCTCCTCTATTCATACTGACATGACTGTATGACTCTATGGCTATTCTCTCTATTAGGAAAATTCTGTCAAGACCAAGATGTTCTGGCCATAATTTAAAAGGCATTTGGTCTGGATAGGAGGCTATCCTCCCACTGGATAATTCACCTACTTCAGTGTCTTTTCAACTTTCCATTCCAAGAAATTATTGCCAACCTCTTTCCTTTCTGTGGGTAGATCCTACTGGACATACGTATGTTTGTGAGAGTATATGCAGGTGGATGTGGATATCAAGATGCAGAAATATATTATATGCACATACACACAAAGTTAAATTGAATTTACATATGCAAACTCAAAACACACATACCTACAAGTACAGCAACCGACTTTAATATAAAACTTCATTCCTGTCCTGCTGTTCTCTAATGTCTCCTAAAGCTACCTTTATCAGCAAAGTACAATATTGCAGTGATCCTAAGCTTCCAAGATGGGTGGCAATATAAATCTAATAAATTAATATATAAATAAAATTTGCCTTGAGACACAAGAGTTCCAATTATTATTATTTTTCCATGACTTACCTACTTTTTCTAATTGTTAAACTTTTTCATGAGAGATGGAGGTGACACTATTCTACCTCAAATCACTGGAAAAAATGACAAAAGAGTCTACTACTGGATTTGCTTTGAGATAATTAACAAAGGAGAGCAGCATGGACCATGAATGAACTTACGTACATATTAAGGCATCCCTCTTGCACACACACACAAAATACTTTATTAATCAAATGTGTATGCCACATGTCTTCCAGTGACCCTGCTTGCTATTCTTACAGTGATTTTAAGTTTTTAATCAGATTTATTAGGCTGCTTTTTCTGTTATATATTCACAGCCAAATCAGCAATGACTTTGGTTTACTTGGAGTATAAATTGAAGTTTGCACTGCAAAAGCGCCTAGGTGATGGCAGGCAAAATGGGAAAGTTATTTCCCAATGAGCAGGCATAGAAACACAGATAAATTTTTGTTTCTCTATCCCCAGTCTCTCAACAGCTTCTTCTTAGAAAATCTATTTCCCAGGATTTTTTTCCTGTGGGTTTCTGGGCAAAGAGATAGAGATATCAGTAAAAGCCTAAGTAGTCTAAAAGTTTAATAGGTAGGAAACCTTGAACTAGCTGAATGCTGAGAAGGATAGCTGAGGAAGTGGGACACTGGATCCCTCCAAAATCTGAATTTTCATTCTGTCTTGAGCAAATTTGTGAATGAGATGAAATGGTAGAACAAAAGTCCACAGAACCTTTCATTGGAGTGTCTACAGCTGTATTAAAAGGGTTTCAAAACATTTGTCTCAAATTCCATTGCGGGTGCTCATTTGTCATTAAATCCAAGGGTTTAGGGTAAGTAGCTTCATATTCTACAAGATTTATTTGAAGACCCCTTCAGCATCATAGCAGCCAGCTCTAAAAGATAAATCTACTTGCTGCTGGGAATCAAGGAAGAAATTGATTGGATTTCTCCTCAATCATCACTGGTTTTACTCCTGCACTTTTAAAAAGGGAAAGATTAAATAGGCACTTTCTTTGAGAGGCACATCAGTCTATACATGATCCGAATCTTCCATGAGAATCCCATACAATAAATTAATAAGAAAACATACGACTCAAACTTTCATCAAATGATCACACTATAGATGCTGTATTAATGCTTTTGGGTGAGTATCTAGAGTAGAAATTATTTGTTTTGTATTTGCATGGTTCATGATGGGAGGTATGCTGAATTTGTGCAAATCAGTTTCAAATCCCATAATGATTCTTCCTCCAGTTTCACCTCTTCCCCTTTGAATCATGTCTGATTCTTGGAGACTGCCTGGAAAAGTCCCTGAATTTTTCTTGACAAGGTTGTTTTAGAGATGGGTTTGCCATTTCCTCTTTTCTGGGTTTGAGAGAAAATGTGTGGTCTGAGGCTCTCTAGCTGGCTTCATGTTCAAGATAGAATTAGAACTCTGGGGGAAGTGAATGCCCAGCCTTGGGGGGAAGTGAAATCTTAACAGATTAACAAAGTTGGAAGGGACCTTGTAGGCCATCTATTCCGACCCCCCCGCCCAAGCAGACCCCACATCATTTATGACAAATGGCAGTCCAATCTCTTCTTAAAAGCCTCTAGTGATGAAGCTCCCACAATTTCTGAAGGCAAGCTGTTCCATTGGTTGATTGCTCTCATTGTCAGAAAAATTGTCCTTATTTCCAGGTTGAATCTCTCCTTGTTCAGTTTCCATCCATTACTAAACTGACTTGATAGAATCTAGAACTTCAAACTTTCCATGGAGGAAGCAAAACATGCTATCTAGTTTTGCCTACATGTTGCAAACAGATGAGCCAGCATAAATGCCAATAATTCCAGATGTATTTTTGTTTGAGAATACCTGTCTCTTGATCTTTCATATCTTCCAGGAGATTGTTGTTCCTATGGCTTGAACTTTAAAAAATTGTTACTGAACTGAAAGGTTGCATATTCATGTGTGATTACTGTGCTTTGGAAAGGTCTTAACAAAACTGTTCAGGGAATTCTGCTTTATGAGAAAGGGTGGGGATTGAAATGGCAATATCAATCTCCAAGGAAATCAATAGACTTAAAAAAAAACCATACACAATGAAGCAGGAAGGAGCATCTTGAGTGCTCCAATCCTGCACAGCCATATGTTTTTGTGACTATGGAAAGGATAGGTGGAAAGTAGATGGTAGGAAAGCACACTAAAGTTGCTGCTGGGAAAGCTCTAAAGCTGAGTGAAGTCAAACATGTTTTGAAGTCTTGGACTTCAAAAAAAAAGGGGGGGATTTTAATAAATGACTGTTGAGTGTAATCTTTTGGCAGGAGAAGCTACTGGAAGAAAGGATGAGAGTTTCTAAGAAGGAAATATTAAAACAAAACTGCAAACAATTCCTTTCAGGAAAAAGAATTATTGCGGCTCTGCAAAAAATAGTAAATATCTGAAAACAAAAAAGAAGGTAAATGGGAAATACAACAGTGGTGAGACTCATCTCCGGGGGGATGAGTCTGCCTATCGAGATGAGGTGGATCAGTTGCTTTCGTGGTGTGGAGACAATAACATGGTCCTCAATATCAATAAGACCAAGGAGCTTATAGTGGACTATAGAAGGAATAGATCAGACAACCAGCCCTTGCTTAGCAATGGAGACCGAGTTTAGCAAGTGGCCAGTTTTAAGTTTCTGGGTGTTATCATAAAAGAGGACCTGACCTGGGGCACTCACACTGAAGCACTGGTCAAAAGGGCCCAGCAGATATACTACCTGAGGCTTCTCAGGAAACAACAACTGAATGAAAAATTGCTGGTGACCTCCTACCGCTGCACCATAGAGAGTATTTTAACTTACTGCACCTGTGTATGCTTTGCCAATTGCATAGTGGCAGATAGGAGAGCACTCCAGAGGGTGAACATCATTGCCCAGAGGATCATTGGTTTCCCCCTCCTCGCTTTGGAAGAGCTTTACAGCTCCCGCTGCCTCAAGAAAGTTCAAAACATTCTTAAAGATCCATCTCTTCCTGGCCACCCTTTTTTTTGAACTATTACCATCTGGCAGACGGTACAGGATAATAAAAACAAGGACAAATAGGCTGAAAAACA
>JANHFL010007646.1:102940-118291 GCA_032468155.1 Oxyrhabdium leporinum
TTTTATAGTCATAATGTACACTGAAGATGGCATTTAATTTCGTTGTACGAGGTGCAATGACAATAAAGTAAACTAAACTAAACTAATAGAAAAAGAACCAGGCCACAAAGAAAAAGTGTGGAAATGTAGCTTGGCACAGTACAACTGGTTTTAGGCAAGCAAAGATTCAGAATGAACAATTCTGAAAATATTTTTGTTAAAGTACATGTAGAACAAAAGGAAAAAAGGAAAATAGTATGCCATCTGCCCAGTGAAGAAGGCAAAATGCTAACAGCTAAGCAGATCTACTCAACTCCTACACTGGTTCAGTCTCCTCCAACAAAAAGTCTGGGATCCACCAAAAAGCTGCAAAGAGGCAGGATGGAAGATTGAGACTGAGAGAAAATGGGCCATAAATATTTCTTTGCCTTGAATGAGTTTAAATCTCCAAAGCTAAATACGTTAAATCCTAGAATACTGCAGAAACTGATAATTCATAAATCAACTGATAATTCATAAGGATCTTGTCTAACCAGATCCTTATGAATTATTCTTGAGAAACCCTGGAGATTACAGGTGGATCTGCCCCATCTTCACTAAAAGAAAAGAACAAGATCCAGTTATCTACAAAGCAGTCAATCTAGAGCAGATAATAAAGAGATCCATTTGTAAGCCCTTGGAAAATAATGCAGTAATCAACAGAGGTCAGCAAATATGTATCAAGAACAAATCTTGCTTCGCTAACCTTATCTTGTTTTTGGATTGGGTAAACTTCCTTAACAGATTTCAAAATTGACTTCTTTCAAGACAGTTGCCTTGGCATGGTAGATCTTAGTTACAATTTCTCTCAGCTGCAACAGACATACTTCTACATAGTTGCATTGCTAAGATCCAGTAAGTGCCCGAACATTCTTAAATATTTGGACAAAAACTGAGACAGGAAAGCATCCCTAAAAGTTCTAGTAGAATGTAGTGAACCTTGAAAACCACAAGTCCCACTGTTTAAACCTTATGTTTTAAAATGTAGACATGAAAATAAATAGTTCTATAGACTGCATGCATAAGAATATATTTTCACACCTACTTTCTTCAAGAACCCTCCAGTACATGGCAATACATCACTATTTTCATATACCGTATAATGTCACTTGACTTGGTTTTATACTTGGAGGAAAGGCGAATATCAAAGGAAGTCAATGTGACTACATAAAAAGCTTAGGAAGAATATGGGGATGCTGTGTAGGAGCATACCTTGCATTTAGTAGAGCAGTTGACCAGTACCCAATTACATTTTAAAAGTACCCAATTACATGCTGATTAACAATCTACTTAATTTGCTCTATGGCATGACAATTACATGGGATGTATAACTGGTTTGAAAATCATATTCTTTGTATTCATTAAAAGTATCTCATCAAATTGGAGACAGGTATCACACTGGGTGTCATAAGGATCATTGCTGGATCCTGTTACCCCCATATTATTTTTATTAATGATTTCATGAAGATAATGCATATCAAATTCCCAAATAATTCAAAATTGGATAGGATAGCTAATCTTCTTCCATATGTAAATAAAGTTCAAAACTGTCTTGCTAGATTAGAGAAATTGGCTGACAGTAACAAATGAATTTTAACAGTGACAAATGAGTCATTTTCAGTCACAAAGCAAAAATTCAATGGAAAACTCTTTTGCAAGTAAAAACACGTTATTTTCAGACTAAAGCAGATACACGTGCCCTCCCTCCCAAAATTATTAACAGATCTTTAACCACAGTGGCTTTACGTAATGTTGCTATAGCAAGTGACATGTTCAGCTTTTCTTAAAAGCAACAGTGACCTGAGGGTAGCAAATGTTCAACACATAAAACCCACTACTCTTTCAGTAATAATTGCTTTGTCAGAACTGCAAGGGAACAACAACAGCACTTAAGACACTTCAAGACAAACAGGGAGGTATTGATCTATCCCTTATCAAAATAGTCTTTGTACTATAGAGACAGGTTAAACAACATTATAAAAACCTGGAGGCTTAAACAACACTCCTCACAGAATCTGCCAGAGACACAAGAACTACTTTTAGTGTTAATGACAGCTACTTTGGGATCTCTTGAAGGAAGAAAAAAGTGAACTAAACCTAAACTCACACTAGCAATTAAAGATGAAATCCTGTCCTCAAAAGAATGGACACAATCAAGAGTGCCACTCCATATACGTCAGCGATTCAAAATGTTCAGATACTGGGATAACATAACACAACATAACGTAACGTAACATAAAACATAACATGACATGACATGACATAACATCATAAAGTTTCCCTCTTGAAAATTGGTTGTGTTGATTACGATTAACTCTCCACCTAATGGATGATCAGTACAATGTGTATAAACTACAGCAGCATCTATAATAAAACAATTCTCAGTAGACTTAAAAAAAAATATCTGCTCTTATCTCCGAGATTATCAAAGAGAAATTTTAAGATTTTTTTTTCTTTAAAAAAATCCTGAAATAGAACAGTACTCACAGTCTGATTGAAAGACAATCAAAAGTTGGAGGCAATCTAGATTTCATAAGGAACAAGTTGCATTACTGAGAGGCTGCTCTAGAAAAAGGCCCTACCTTATAGACTCAGCCATCTAACCGCTAAATGACTGACATGGTTTTTGAACTAGAAAATGTCTTTGTGTTCTAACAAATTCACGACTGCAGCAGTTTTGCTGGTGGTGAAATGTAACTTTATGACCAAATACTAACATTCATGGCCTTTGCAGTTTTGTAAAGCAAATGAAAGTTATGATACGATTATAAACATGGTCACAATTTCTCTAAGTGATTGCTTCATCTAATAACAGAGTTGCCGAACCCAACGGTGGTCACTAAAAGGGGGAAAAATGTCTTTATTTAACCTCATATTTTCTATTGATACTGCATTTCACTGCTACACTTCCCATTTTATTGTTGTTCTCATGAAAAGATGCTTTGAGATGGAACACACCCAATAGGACATCTAAGTGAGTAACATGAGGCTTATGTTGCTTATAAATTCTAGCAGATTCAAGTACACAGAAATATTATTATATTATTACTTTATATACTTAGGTTTCTAAGCAAGTAAGGTAGGAAAACAAGAACCATCAGAAACTTGATTTTGGCTCTGAAACAAACTGTAAGCTGGTGGACATAGTTTAGGATAAATATTATAAGACCTAGCTAATATTTCTGAATGCTTTTAAAAGAAAAATCCATGTATAGTACATAATAATGCAAATGAGATAAGGCAGCATGGATCACAAAAGACAAATCTCCCACAGTGATTTATTTCACTTCTATATTTCTTCCCTTCTAAGATTATTCTAGTCTGGTGTTTGATTCTGTGAAACTGATCAGACTGAGTTACATTTGATTTGCTCCAAGACCATCAACTTCACAATATGGGGAGCTAAAGCCAACTTTCCCACAACTGAATTCATTATTCTGTTCTTTCATCCTACTGTCTTTGTCTGCTTATGGATGACTTTGTCCTTGTATATTTAGGTGTTATCCCAAATAAATTAGTTTAAAAGTCTCACTGAAATCAATAGGAGTTATTTTCAATTAAAATTACTTGGAAAGGACTCAGGAGTCCATTTGCATTGCAGCATTTACTGTGATATTGAATTATTTTAGTTCGCCTAATAGAACAAGAGCCTATTTTCTATAGAGGATGGTCTTCAATTACACATCCTGTTGGGTGTCTTCCAACTCTAAAACGTTCACTTGATAACAACTGTGAAGTAGAAAGTGCTGATAGAATGCTTGGGATTAGATTAAAAAAAACATTCATTGTTGGATAAAAGAGGGGAGTGAGAATGTTCAAAGTTTGTCTGTTGGCACCAGCAATGCTCATATAGAGGGATACCTACCATCTTCCTCTTCAGAGATGAATCCAAAGTCAAAGAAGAGACTTAGATCAGAGTCATTCAAATCCAGTGCAGCAATTATGCACAGCTGGCCCAGACTTGAATATTCACTAGCTTTATTTCTGGATCAGGGTGATATTATCCAAAATGGAAGGGCTAGCCTTTCATTGCTGCTCCACAAGTTATATTCAGATTTTATCATCTAGGACTGCTACAGTAAGAAATCATTGTTTCTCCAATGACATCCAAAGCTCTAAAGCAGGGGTGTCAAACTCGTGTTGTCACGGTATCATCATGTGATGTATCACGACTTTTTCTCCTTCACTAAATTGGGCATAGGCATGGCCAGCACATGACGCATCCAGCCCACAGGATACGAGTTTAACAGCCCTGCTCTAAAGGAAGAGCAAGAAAACATTTAGCATGTCTCTGCTGCATGAGTTTCCTTTTTGAGCTACACTTCTATTCCCATCCTTCTTCCGGGCAACTCCATGCAATGTGTAGTGGGACGGTGTGTACTTTGATAATTCAGAAGAAATGCTTCAGGTCTTGTACTAGGCTGGGAACAGAGCCTCCTTGTTATTCGTTAAAGTGCTCTGAGCTTTTTAGGCTTCCCTGCAAATGTACCTATTTCAAATATTTCAAAATATTTCAAGTTTTTCAAGCCTTTGCAACTGCACAGAAATATAAACACACCCGAGCTGCAGATAAATAGTGGAGAGGTCCTCTATTCACATATTTAAAGCACTTCTTCTGAAATATTTTGGAAGTGCACACAGGCCGCCCCAGTACATGGGTCTTTCTATATACCAACTTTCATCATCTTTCATTAAGGTAGTTATATGAAAAGAAAATTGGCTGGAGATTGGAACCCTCTTCAACCCAGTCCAGTCTAACCATTTAACCATTACAACATTGCCCTGGCAAATATGGCACCAGGCTAAGAAAGCCGCATCACTTATAGAGCTTTTAGCTAAGATCAAAGATTCATATATTTTGCAGTTTAGATTGGATTTTCTGAGTTGATTTGCCATTCATTGCTTTTCTCAAAATAGAGCCTCTTTAGAAGAATGCATATTTTGATCCATTTTCTACCTGGGGAAGGAAAAATAAAGTTAGAACTTGTATGACAAAGTATTTCATTTTTGTACCATGGAATTACTCTCCTGTAGGAATGATTCCCCCATTCTATCTGAGAATACCTTTATAGGATTCCCCCCCCCCCCCATTCCTGTGAAATCAGCATTTTTGTACTTCGTTCCAGTCTCAAATGAAATCTGATTTAAAAATGGCCACAAATATAATGTAAAAGGACCCTCCCTTTTTTTCTTTTTTTTTTACAAAAGTAGCTCCTGTAGTAGAAATGCTTCCTATAATTAGCAAGGTCTGGAAAGCAAAAGAGAAAATAGTTTACATAATGGCAATTCAGCATCTATTTAAATATATCCTAATAGAAGTTACAAATTCTGTCTTGAAAGGCTGATGGAGTTCTTAAGGCAGAATGATCCCAAATGATCCTTGAAAAGAGGAAAAAAGTTATCTCCTCCAAAAAAAATATATGGCTTTTTTTCTGGCATGGTTACAGTAAAGAAAAAGATAGTGAGAGATAGGAACTAATAGGAAAAGGAATCAGAAGGGCCTCATCAGGAAAGGTATCCTCCAACTTCATTTCCACCTTTTCTGAGATATAGTTGTCTTGGGCACTGTAGGTTCATATTTTATATGCTTTCGTATTAAAACCTACTTAATTGAGACTAGAAGAACACAAGCATCATAATTAAATCTGAAGAGGATCATCTGCAAAAATTAGAAGTTGCCATGGAAAATTCTTGGCAAGTTAATTGAAGAAGGGAATTCCAATTTTGTGCCAGCTTTCTCTTTAGGAAGCCTGGCTATCAATGTCAGCAATCTGCCTCCTGCAAATAATGGAATGCAGAAGTGTCATCACCTCCAGATCTTAGGGACAATGGCAGGTTATATCAGAAACAGACATGAGAACCAGAGCAATTTTCCCCAAACTGTGGACTGAACTGTCAGACTCCTTGCCAAAAGCAATGCTACCTGGGGAATTCTGGAACCTGAAGTCCAGATATCTGCAATTTCATGATACAAACGTTGGACTTCTCTATATGAGCATTAGATGAAAGTATGTAAGTCGCCTGCTTCATTATTTACTTCTCTCTGTGTTTGCCCACATAACGCAGGTTGAAGTAGACTGATCTAAAAAATGCAGACATACAGAAATGGAAAGTGGTTTTGATCCCTTTGATCCTCCTCTCCAACATACATCTGCCTTCACATTAGATCAGGAGTGGGGCTCTTTTATGACTTGTGGACCACAACTTCCAGAATTCCTGAGTCAGCCATGCTTCATCTCAAAGTCATTGACTCAGGAATTCTAGGAGTTGAAGTCAACAAGTCATAAAAGGACCATCATTTCCCATTGTTCTGACCTAGGCATCACCAATCATGAAACAGACTTCTGGTCCCAACAAAACCCTTTTTTATTTGGCTAATTTGAATTCCTAGCATTCACATCCAGCAAAGTCCCGGCAAACAGTCTTTCAAGGGTGAATTGCAATCACAGACCTTTTCCATCTTGGAGAGTTGCCAGGTCGATAGCTTCTAAGTGCAATGCTGTAGAAGGATATACTTAGCAAGGAGTTTCTGTGAGTCATGAATGCAGATAAATGAATCTTTACCCTAATTAAATGAACTAATTGTCTCCTGCAAACACCACTCCCCTTTCGTCATTTATTCCCTATGGGAGGGGCCATTCACCGTCCACCTGTGCCTTTACTCCGAGTCAATCCGCTCCTTAGCTGTTCCCTTCTCCTGACAGCTCTGTGCATGCACACATTAGGAACAGGCTCCAGCTGTTCTTCTTCCCCATTGATCTCCAACTCCAAAGGCAGCTGATAACTGTCAGGCGGCCCTGGCCCTATCTCTGCCTCCAACGCAGAGCACTCATCAGAGCCTTCCCTAGACTCCAGGACTGGCCCATGTTCCTCCCCAACTGCCTCACTGTCCGAGCCTGCTGCCAGCTCTGCTGGCCACTGGCCAGCCACAACACCCATCCCTGATGTAATGTGAAGGTATATGCATGTTGGAGGACAGAATGGGGAGGAGGGGGAGGTTCTCCACCCTTGTATTAGATGGACCATTCCCAACTAGAGCCACATTGGTGAAAGATGATGGAGGTTTTGGGGGTGAAGGATATAAAGGCCTGTAGTAGACAACAGACAATTTTCAATAGCAAAAATTTGAATAAAGGTAGTAATAGATTTTCCCATCCTAGTTTAATTGTGACTTTTAGATGAAGTGTGACTACTACAAAGTTAAGGTATTACTTTTTGTGTTCTTCTTTTCCCACTCAAAAGTAATAAAGGCATTAATCTATAAAGAAGACCGTTTTGTTGGCTACAAAGCAATTATGAATTTGAACAATCTAAAGAATAGCTTTAAGAATTTGAGAATGGGCCATAGCCAAGTTTCCAGTCTCAGCTATACTGGGCAGGCAAAAACAATTTGGATTCTTTATCATTTATTTTAGAGGCACAATAGACTTCAGAGAGGCTTATGAGATAGGTAAAAGAGGAACATTTTCTGTTTCTTCTAGTTATTCATAGAAAAGGATCTTTTTCAGTTATCTTTGCAAGATTAAAAACACACACACGCACTCACTTTTGGTCAGTTTTCAGCAGGGGGTTTTCTAATGAAAAAACGCTCCTGCTTCAGACATCATACGATGTTCAAAGCCGCTATTCCCACTCAGATAATAACGAGCAGGGTCAACCTGTGGCAGTCAGGTTCAGTTTTTTGAAATTACATTTTGGTCTGGAAGGCTTTCCTTCCTGGCACCCTAACCAATCTGGATATGGAACATATAGAAGCACAGAAAAGCACAGGAGGCTGTAATTAGCTGATGAGTTGATACAGGAAGGGAGGTGTGGAGCAAATTTCAGCCCTGCCAGAAGTAAATCGATCACCATGGATTTGTGCTGAAAATAATGAATGAAGACAGCTGCAATGGCATTGTAACTCCATAGTCCTAGCATTTTGGTGAGATGACTAAAAAAAACAACCACCCCAAAAATACAGAGTTGGTAAAATCAGTACTCAACTCTTTTCCAGGGCTGTTTTTAGTGCCATAAAATTTTAACAGGGAAAGTGCTTTGGTGTTTGAAATGCGAGTGCAAACTGCCAGCCATATGCAACAAAAGGCAGTCATTACTACATCTAAGTATACATGGGATGTACCAGACTCATTCCTACATGAAATGGCTCTTACGTTAAGAGGCTTTTAACATTTAAAGTGCCCTGAGCAAGAAGGAGGAAGAAAGTATTCTGCATGGAAATACAAAGATCCTCATCTTCTTTCATTTTCAGCAATACCGCTGCTTCATTGTTACCTGTGTGAACTGAATATATAGGGATGGTCAGATTGGTGGGATCTGCCTTGCTTCCTCCCAAAACCTGGCAATCAACCAACTGCAGACACTGACAATTGGAGAATAGCCACTGAGGAAAAAACTGGGCAATAATGGCGCTTCCATGCTTCTGGCCTTCATCTCCCGCCATTTCTGGCAATCTAGTGAACCTTTCACAGAAAAAAGTAGAGATTTCTCTATTTTTGGTTCCTGTTGAGTTTCTAAACAGTCTGCTATTGTACTGGATAAGACTACCATCCAAAGAAGACCAACTGGAAGCCTTTAAATTCCCCTCCTTCCACAACAGGTTTCTTTCAGTTATGGGTGAAGAATCGCTAGGACTAATCTAATACAATTGAATGTCTTGAAGCCTTGAAAACGTTTTGATGGTCATCAATGATGTAACCTTAAAATGATGAGTAATTTTTGCAAACCCTTTTCCTTTAAAGAGGCCCAAGGCTTTCAAAAATGGGGCAGATGCGGGCAGGACAATTTTTGTAGTTCATTAATGAGCCATTCAATTGTGTTTGGTTACAAATTGTATTTGAAAACATGGAAATTTGGTGCCTAATTTCTGTAATGAAAAGTCCAAAGGTTAATTGGTCCAAAGAGTAACACAGGAATGCTAACTAATAAAATGCACAGCCAAGTTTCTCTGCTTTTTCCTCTGCTTTTGTAGAAGCAACAACAGAGATGAGCTAAAATAGCTGCACTCCTTTTGTTTCCCAGGACATCACCCATTTATGTAGTTTAAAACAAGGAGGGGAAAAGAAGGGTTCTTCCCCTTAAAGCAACAGTTGATTCCATCTGCTTTTTATATCATGTAAGAAGGGAGCCTATAACGTTAAGTAAATAGCATTCCTTGTTGTTGTGCATAGGATGCAAAGCAAACCTAATGAAGAGAGGACGGACAGGAGGGAAAGAGGAAGATACTCCCACATCTCATAAGGAATCTGTCCAAAAGCTTCAGTTTTCCAGTTATGACAGCTAATTAGTCAGTCTATTCAAAATTGTTGCTTTAAATAAAAGAACTAATTATACACAAAGGTCAGTCCCCCCCTCCTCTTATGAAGCACACATAATTGGCTTATTTCCCCAACACACTGTGTGCGTTTTACACAATGCTTTGGGGCAGATGGTTTTAACTCTTTTGGCTGAAACTTCCTTTGAAACACTTCCACACAAAATAGTCATTGGATTCTGAACAGCATTTTTTAAAAAAAAATTCAGATCATTTTCAGGATATTTCTTCCTCCTCCCTAAAACCAGGGAGCAAATAATTATCCACTGAGAGAGAAGGAATAATTATTTCTTATACTTTCTAGAGCACTTCTGTTGTCTGTTGCCCCAAAGCTTGTATCTTCTAAGTCACTCTATAGAACATCACCTAGAACTATCCTCTTTAATAGCAAAAATATGCTAAAAGATCTCATAGCATGCAGCTAGCAGTACTGCTGAAAGTGGAAAAGTTGGGCTACACAAATTTCAAAATTCACAATAATTAAGTACTTGAAATTCTAGTTCAGTGGAATTCTTCCTGGTCAAGTACACATCCAGTTTTGGTGTTTGAGTTTTTGGATTTAAAATCCAAATTTAAAATCCTACGAAACCTGGAATCTCAACTTTAAGCACTATGAAGGACAATCAACTCATTCATGGATTTTAAATCCAAATTTTACACCAAACTTGGGAATCATAGAAAAAGGGAAATTCTTAAAAGGGAGAATAGAATAGAAGAATGGAATGGAAGATAGGATAGGATAGGGTAGGGTAGGGTAGGATTCATCTTTTTCAATGCTCTCCACCAGAGTTAAAAGCTGCATAATATCTGAGAGAACAGAAATAAACAATTGGCTTTCAGAGACAGCATCCCCATCCCCAGTTCCATTCAAAACTAATCTCCAATATACTAAACACTTAATAAAATTCAAAAGAACACTTGCTTTTTATATGCTTATTACAGCCACAGAAATAGTTTTCAACATGTTAGCTTTGACCCTACATACACATACTGTATTTTGCTAAATTGTAGCTTGGTTTTTTTTGCCATCAGTTGAATATGCCACAATTGGCTAGATTTACAAACAATGCTAGATAAAGCTAAAATTGTGGTTATTATGATTCACAAAGCAGTCTGGTTGTGTACAATAATTATTTAAGAAAAAAGCAAGCAAAATGCCTTACAGGTTAAGGTGTATCTAACTCTAATGTCTTAAGTCACCTCCTTCCCAGGTTATACCTATCTGCAAAATCCCAGAATGACCTCAAACCCAACAACAGTTGCAATTACAGTTACAGTAAGTAATTGTGGGTTTGAGGCTGGAGACAGGATAGAGACAGCATGGCAAGGAAAAGCCCACACTTCAGAAAGTTTTAATTTTAGCATTTATAGCTGTACTACTTCATTCCAGTAAAAGACTGGCATCCAGGAGACTGGCAAAATTAAATGAATGGCCAAGTAATCTCATTAACTTTGGTCAACACAGTAAACGAATCACATTTCAAAGTTGCCTCCAATGGTTGCAAAATGTCAGGCCCTCCTCGCTGCCCAAACAGAAGGAAGGCAATTACAGAAAATGCTACTTTTGTCCATCCTTAAGCAACGTTCTTGCAATCTTCCTGTGTTTGGGAAATGCTTTAATGAATACTTTTTCTTGTACAGAACTAACTGAACATTAAATAATCAAAGTTTGTGATTTTTAGGCTATCTGTCAATCAGGCTTTAGAACAGATCTTGTGAATCACATTGGACTTGAGCAGGCATGTGGTTTGACACTAATGCCAAGGAAGATGCATAATTGTGTATGGCATCAATGTTATTCTGAACATCCACTCAGGAGATCAATTTTACCTTCAAGGTTTAGCTCGCTATAAGCAAGCTAAAGGCTTAGCTCAAGGTCTGTCTCTAATGCTGCCTATTACAAAAGCCTCTGGTCACTAAGCAAGGAAACACTCCAGTTTGTGACCAGTAGCAGTGGTAAAGGGACAGGTGGACTGGCTCACATTCAGCATGAGACCCCTCATATGAAAGAATTATTACTAACTTCAGTGTCCTATTAATTGCTATGATGGGCTCATTTTCCCCTTCACCAAGCAAGGTCATGCAAACTGTTATTTGAATTACTTATACAACTAAGTAGGTCAAATAAATAAAATCTAATTATCTAAAATCTAAATAAAATCTAATAAACCTAAATAACATAATCTACACTTGAAATGCATAAAGACAGGTAAGGCCATATTATAGCTAGGTGTGTTGCAGTACGGTTTATTTAGTTTAGGCCAGCCTATTGTGCAAACCCAACTGTGGTTTACTCAATAAACCATGATAAAATAGACTGTGCCTAGCATGAAGTGAGAACCCAATTATTTTGCTAAATCTGGTATCAGGTACATTTATATTATGTGATTTATCTTTAGACTATCTCACTGTTTGAATAAATAAATCTATTACATAATGTACAGAACTAAATTTTTGTCAGTTATGGCACCCTTCTCAACTGGGTCCTTTCTTCAGCCATCCAGAAAGTTTATACATAGTTCTTTAGATGAAGTTGTTTCAGTAAGCCAGCTGGTAAACTAGGTATCTCTTAAAAAAACAAGAAGCTTTTCACAATTGATAATTATTTTGGCTTTAGACAACTAATGTCAATATTCTTTGTAGGAGTTTGAGCATCAGTTGAGACACTTTGTTGGGAGTTATAAACTTCCAAACTCATCTTTATTATTTTATAAGACACTACAAATATTTTTCATTGTCTTCTTCCTTTATAATGTTTGTACTTTTGATGCTAGATCTTTCAAATTGTTTTGGATAATCCTCAGCTGACCCTATAGGTGCATCCCTCTACTTCTTTCTGTCTTACTTTCCAGCTACCGGTTTTCTTTTCATCTTTAATACACGTAAAAGTGTTCTGAAGTGAAAAGAGATCTGTCATTGCAAGATGGTCATTTTTTCCCCCCTTTCCATCCTATGCCGTATACAGACACAAATACAGAATATCCGTTCGTCTCTTAAAGGAATTTCAATATCCACTTCCAAACGGCCATTTGATGTTCTCTTTTTGTACCTAGATTGAGACAGTCGTTCACAGGAGTTCTACTGCAGCATACGACAACTTTCCAATGTAAAGCTTTTACGGTCCTAAAGCCATTTTGTAAGACTTTTAGAGCCCAGAATAATTAAGGTACACAAGTGAGGCAAGCATTCTTCCCTTAGTTCTATGTAAGACAGTGGAATCTACATTCCTTCAACTTGTCCTTATGTCTCTACCAAAAATTGGCACATCTGAGGAACTGTCTTCACTCAATGGGATCAACCCAGCCCTCTCGTTATGGCAGAAGCAGCCTACTGTGCATCCCATCAGCCAAGGGAATTTCTGCCTTGGCCTCTGCCCTTGGAACAACTTGAGATTTTGCCCCCTCTTCTGACCTTCAGAAAAAGTCTTAAAACCAGACTCTAGACTGGAGGTGGTTGGGGCAATAACCTTGAAGGCATCACCCTGCTCTGCTCCAAACCCATATTTTTTCAAATTGCTCTTAGTCCTCTGTAATTTTAATCTTTTTATATATTAATAATTTATTTTTTATATGTTTTTATTGCATTGTCCAGAGTTGCCTTGAGCTGTGAGATGGGTGGTATATAAATTTAATAAATAAATATTTTCTTCAAACCAATATTTTAAAAATCAGTACGTGGCTTCCAATGTCGTCAGTGACAAGAGAGGTGTGGATGCAAGCCCTGATGATGGAAGAACTGTAAAAAAATCTCATAACATTTTGAACAGATTTGCACTGTTACATGATTTTGCACATTACCACCATTTCATTGCTTTGTGTTTTCAGGATGGAAGGGAGACTTACAAGGATCAGAAAATCTTTTAGCCGGCTCTTCAACCTTTGTCCACGAGCATGTTAAAATTTATCCCTGGGAATTTCATTTATACTTTCTCTGCATCAGAGAAGGCAAATGACATTTTTAAGTCTGTGCTAATAATTCTATTCCTGAAACTAACCATTGCTATTGACTTTATGGAGGTCACGAAATGTAGACTTCCAGTGATTCAAAATATATGGTTACCCTCCAAACCAATAGCTTTTTTGTCTCTTTCCAAATAATAATAAAACTAAAGGATAGTCTCTTAAGAGTTGGAAGATATTTTTTTACAGAAGTCTTTTCCTCAACAATAATAATGCCCCCCTCCAAGTTCTTTGCAGGAATAACTGCAGACCATTTACATGCTGAGCTGTCAGACCATGCACTTTCCATTCAAGAGATAACATCCCTTTTCATAAGTCCATTTGCGATCCATTTTAGTGTTATCTAAAAATCAAATCTACACAGTAATCCTTTTAATGTACTCTTGACTTTTAAAAAACAGCTTTATGTTCCTTCAGGAAATGTTTTAAGCCATTACTTGGTAATTACTATTCACCCGTGAAAACACTGATCTTTTACAATATATAATCAGTTTGCAGACTAAAATAAAATAAAATAATAAAATAAAATAGGCTAGAATTTTGACAAACAAAGCAGCAGAGGGGAAAAAAATCCCAAAGGTTATGAGAGTGCAATCATTTTCTATCTAGTAGTTTTAAATTTTTATCATTTTTTTCTAAATAGCAAAAGTGGTATGTTTCAGCATTGTGTAAGTAAACATTGTCTTCTTGCCTAGAAGCGAGGAAAACTTGATGGAGCAAATACAATGGTAATCATTTTGTTTCTACAATCAAAATATACTAAGAAAAACAGTGATAAATTCTTCACTTTAGAGACATGAAGTGAATTATTCCCAAACACAGTTTTGAAATACATCACAACCATACTATAAATGCAAGAGTGACTGACAAATTGAAAAAAAAACAACAAAAAACAGTTGGACAAATCTTTCTTCTTCGGTACTAGTACCTCTATAATTTCAAAGATTAGCAGATCTAATAGAAATTCTATCTTATTAAAGTTCAGGTAGATATCATTAACAATGTGTAAGTTTTCAAGTTCACAGAACTTGTAAGATAAGAAAAAACAGGGGATGAGAAAGTTCAAAAATTTAGGCCGAATGCTTTCGGTGAGAGATCCACACTACAAAACTCATCTACATTTTTATACTAGTTTGGCTAATCTTCACAAAGATATGAAAGGCACTGTGATATGGTGGTTAAGGTATCAGGCTATGAACTGGGATAACCTTAGGCACAAACACAGGTGGCAACCTTGGGCCATTCACCTTCTCTCAGCCCTAGGAAAGAGGCAAACCACTTCTGGAAAACCTTGCCAGGAAAACTGCATTGACTTTTCCAGATAGTCTCCAAGAATCAGACAAGATTGAAGGGAAGAAAACCAAAAGAGATTAGTCATTTGAATTATTTTTCCCAATAGACATTTGCTTTCTGAATAAGTTATATGGCCACTGATTTACTTCACAAGAAACTATTCATAAACTCTGTATTATTCTTCCTTCAGTAAACAAAGATTTACTGTACTGTACTGTTGCGACTGACTGTATACAGTGGTGAAATCTAACCGGTTCAGACTGGTTCCCGAGTGCGGTGTTGAAAATTTTGAATAATTTGGCGAACCAGCAAATATCACCTTTGGCTGGCCCCGCCCCCTCCTGTGCCTGCCTGGTCACCTCACCCGCCTGGGCATAGCAGCACACTGTGTGGTTCCTCACTTGCGTGCCATTGACCACACATTCTCTGCAGCCTGCCTGCCTGCCTGCACCTGCCTGCCAGTGCCTGCGGCCAACTGATCTGCCTGCTTGCAGGTAAGCCTCCCACTCACCTGTTTTCCGTACCCCCTTCCACCTGGCACATGGCTCTGCCATTCTTCCCTGCCTTCCCAGCTGCTTCCCTGCTTTCCTGCACTCACCAGGAGGCCTGTCCATCATCCCCTCCGCTTTCTGCACTCACCGGACTTTCAGCATCTGAATGCCTGCCGGCTGAATGGAGAGGCCTCTTGCCAATGGCTTCCCGGCCTTCTTCTCCTTGTAGCACTGAGCTGCTTGGGTTTTGAAATGGCAGCTTCTCCAGCTGCTGAAC
>JANHFL010007646.1:121245-134926 GCA_032468155.1 Oxyrhabdium leporinum
CCTGGAAGTTTGGGAAGGCTGGAAATGGGCCCATTTCCAGCCTCCAGAGAGCCTCCAGACCCCAGGGAGGCCATTTTTGCCCTCCCAGAGGATCGGGGAAAGCCTCCAGACCCCGGGGAGGGTGAAAAACAGACCCCCTGCCGTGGTGCAGGAGGCCGACTAAGCCACACCCAGCATGGCCATGCCCACCCAGCAACTGCGCAGCGAACCCGTTGCTGAAACTTTTGAAGCCCACCCCTGGTGAGGACAATTAACCAGTGGAATAGCTTGCCTTCAGAAATCATGGGGAATCCATCACTGGAAGTTTTTAAGAAGAGACTAGACAGCCACTTGTCTGAAATAATATAGGTTCTCCTGTTTGAGCAGGGGGCTGCACTAGAAGACCTACAAGGTCCCTTCTATTTCTATTTCTATTTCTATTTCTAATTTCTAATTTCTAATCTCTAATCTCTATTTCTATTCTATTCTATTCTGCAGGTGGGTTTAAAAAAGGACTTGTGCCTGATCCCTGAGTTTGTGGATTCCTACAGAGCTAGATGACCTTTTTACAATTTCTACATGAAATGTTGGTGGAGATGATTCACAAATAGGTTGCAAACGCAATGGATGCACTTGTTTCTTGAGAGAGACTGCTGAGTTGCTTGAAGGTGAACAAATGGTAATGAAAACTGGGCAAAATGGAATTGCTAATGGCTTAGAAGTCTTAATGGTTCAGAGATAATGAACTTCCCTATTCTGGATGGAATTGCACTTTTCTTAAATGATCTAATTTATACCTTTGAAGGTTTTTTTAATTAGATGCTCACGTATGTAAACCTTTTTTAAAAGGTTATGTAAAAGTTATAGCCCGGAATGTTTTTATTCAGTTTTGACATGTATGATTCTATTTTTATATACTCAGACTTCACTATGATTCTACATGCATTAATTATGTTTTGAAAATGGCAGCCATGGTAGGTCATTCACAAATCTCCAATTTCACCCAAAGGCAAAATAGCCAGTTATGTGCTTACTCTGTAAGATGAGGTACAGTAAGAGGTGTGGCAGAGACCAAAGGAGATGCCCATGGTTGTTGTACACTTATGTTTCTATTTTATTGTCCCTTTAAATGAGGAAAGAATAAAACTAAACTTCTGATTATTTGCTTTCACAGATAGATGGTCAAATATCATTGCAAAGAAGTGCAAACAGTAGGCAAAGGAGAAAGACTGAACATGTGTGCTTGTATTGCAGAAACTAAAACTTGCTTTTTGAATTGCCTGGGTGAAAATGGAAAATTTATCAGATCCATTAGCTAAAAAGCTATTCAAGAATTTAATAGTTCTTCACAATAATACATAAATACAGCAATGGAAAGTTTCTGACTCCACCTATATATACAACCCAGCTGTTTAAGGTGAGCCTCTTTGTATCATGTGTTGTGGCTACACATCTGGCCTGCAAAAATTCAGATGAACCCACCTGGATATTTGCCGCTCAAATACTATAATCCTACATTTTGCATGACTTTAGATTGTCCCTGTTGATTTACAGATCACTACTTATACTACCTTGGTGCCACCTGTGCTCCATAAGAATTGATGTGTGAAGAATTAAGCATACCATTCAGCATGTAATATTAAAGTAGATGAGTGAATAGCATGTGGTTATGCATGATTTTTATTTTTTTTTTGCAAGTGTCTTCAAGTCTTTCTTGTCTCCTGCCAACTACCTGGACAAGTCCCTGCGGTTTTCTTGGCAAGGTTTTTTCAAAAGTGGTTTGCCACTGCCTTCTCCCTAGGGCTGAAAGGGAGGGACTGGCCCAAGGTCACCCAGCTGGCTTCATGCTTACGGCAGCATTAGAAACCCTAAAGCACTATTCCAAACTGGCTCTCACTGTGTATGACTACTCAGTAATAAAACCCACTGAGTTCAGTGAAGCTTACTCTATTGCCAATGAGTATCTGAAGGAAGGGTAAGTCTGTCATTGGCTATTAGTTAAATCAGACCTCATTAATCCTCCTTGATTAGAGAAAAATCTATTGCTAAATAGAGGGTTAATCCAAAGAGAATGACACACCCTGACAGCAAACTTTCCATGGTATGCATCTGTATATAGCTGGAGGTAAAAAATACTATTGGAAGGAGCCTAGTCTTGCCAGGCAAATCTCTCTCTATATCCATTTCCCCCTTAGTCTTGCCACATGCCTTTTAAGTAATTACTGATTGTTCAAAAGGCCTATCCCCTTATTCCATGGCTGGTAACTTCCTTTAGCATTTCTTGGATTTTTGACTGCTAAAGGAACCTGGATTTACTGAACTAATAAAATAAGGCATTCGCAGCACCTTGCAATCTTTTTAAAACAGTCCGATTCTCTTGGCAAGCCTCAATTTTATTGCCTCGGGTAACTGTGTGCCAAGGCACTGAACCAGAAAGCTGGAGTTGAGCGGGACTTAGAGACACTTTGCTAACATCAGGGTTATTTTAAATTAGGATACTTCAAAATCAATTTCAGATTCAAACTTTTAAATGCAGTCACTCTCCAGAACACTGAAAATGAACTTGAAGTCAGTGGATATTTCAAGACTAATTTGCTGCAGTTTTTGGTGAAGCTCAAAACTTTTCAAAAGAAAAGAGGCGACTTGGATTTCCCAGTGCTCGAAGGCCTTGTCCAAGCAGGAGAAATTAAACTGCAACTTCTTCAGTAAATTTCTGGCTTCCTCATACAATGTTAGATTGCAGCTCTGGTACTTTTGGGGGAAAACATTGTTTGAATTTTTATTCTAGGGTACCTTTGGAGCCACCATGTTATTTCACTCTTTATTCAGTAATGAGTCACAACCCTGCTCCTGGAAAGAGATTAAGGTTTATGATGGCTCAACTTGGATAATGATCCCAAGGCTTAAAGTAACTGCATGGCAGCAATAAGAAATACAAGCATAGACGTAGATTTTAGATCAGGCAGTAGTTGCACGCATCGGCACAAGGCAGAATACAATCTACCATCACTTCTGCTGGGCTGAAACTAAAGAACAAATAATGTGAAACCCTGACTAGTTTCAGAGCAGGTGCTCTGGATGAGGTTCACAGTACTTTGCCCTCTCTGTATTCTTAAGCTAGATGCACCACCTGGCAACTGTTATTTAATGAACAAATCCCCAACATAGGAGCCGCCTGTCATGAGTTTCAGGTCAGAATTAACTACGTCTTGAGAAAGGGAGAGGGCATGTTTATACACCTGAGCTTACTGCCAAGGTGATATTAGTTGGGTGATTCAGAAGATACTGTGAGGTAGATGTAGGGTGGGAGCAAGCGATTCATAGCTCCCATTGACCTGCTAAAATTGATGCCTAGACTAACTACAACCATATCTGCTTTAATCTCATGGCTGTGAGTCAGTCATAAGTTAAGTTTGCTTGGACTTTAAACTATTTTTATCAATGAATTCCTCACAATCCTCTGTAGTTCCATGGAAGGCTTCACAAGGGTCAGAGGCTAGGGTCAGATATGGAAATCACTCCTGATGTACATGAATTCAACCAGATGATCTAGCTATCTAAAAGAAATATCTAAAAGATGTAATGTCAGGTGTGAAGAATCAAGATCATATGTAAGCTCCAGTTCAGATGATTTATTGCTCGAGCCTACACAGAAGGATCTGATCAACTAATGGTTAGCATATAATTGGCACTAGATAAGAATTAATGATTGAATTTTGAGTGTTTGTGGACATCTAATGATTCTAAGCTAAGTTGTCTTTTGACTCCACCCCTAGGCTCTGCCTGCATTTCTATGTGTATTCATTTTAAGTTGAATGGAACTACAGCTTCTCCCAGTCTAGGAGAATGAATTCAAGTTAAGAGCAAAGGCAGCTTTTATTCAGAACTTCAGCTGAATGTGTGGAAATCATGGAAAGACCAGGAAACACACTAAATTCCTTAGCCTTTTGAAGATGGTCTTGGAATGTAGAGGCATATATTGCTGACCCTTAAATACCATTATGAAGAACAATGAAAGATTTCTCCCTCGACTACTCAACACTACTCAAGAAAAAGCCTTGTTCAAGGATATCAAACCATCAGAAGAAGCAAAGTTTCCTCACTTCTCTTATTTTCTCCCATTCCACAAAATCCAAATCTATGAGACTTGCTTCCAAAATTCCAGGAACTATGGAATAAAAGAATAAGTAAGAATGTAACATGTTCTAGAAATGCAGAAAGGAGTAGAAGAAATCTTGGCCATCCAAATTGCTAGTTGATATATTTCTGCCTAACTGGTTTATAATTCTATTAATTTCCTGATCTTTTTTCCCCTCTTTGGTTTTTGTCTGACTTATTGTAATGGGTTTCACATTTGGCTATTTTTTTCTACTGTAAATACATTTTAACTAAATAATTAACGCTAGGACAAATGGAGAGGTGATCCTTAGAGTGCTTGTGAGATTATTACATACTGCAATGCATTTCAGATACCGTATCTGAAGGGCACAGAAATATTTCCATATTTCCTGTTTATCTTTTGTTCTAACTTATGAATTGTGGACAGATAGAAATAAGGGAGTTTTCTGCACTTTTGATAAAGGGTATTGGGTCCAAAATACAAAATCACCTGCATCACAGACAATTTGAAGATTATATCCCATTTGTCTACCTATCTCTATCTGCAGGATCCAATCTGGGTCGGTCACTGGGACCAGAGATTTTGTCCTCTGAGCTTTCGGTCTCCTGCCGTAGCCTATCTTCAGGGAACTTCTCTATGTAATTAGGGTATTGATGGCTGTCTATTAAGTCATTGGCTGTTGTTTGTTTGTGCTGCCCAGCCCTCGTGCCCTAAGCACTTGATAAACTGGGGGTAAATCAGCACTCCTGTTGATTGACAAGGGGCCCATTTCCCAGGCTTCAATCACTTCACCGGCTGTTTTTGTGCCTGCTTATCCAACAATCTTAGTAGCTACAAAATTGAATGTATGTCCTTGTTCATTGCAATGTGAGGCTACCAATGAGTTTGGGTCTCCTCGTCTGACTGCCCACTTTTGTTCTTGCAGTCTTAGCTTCTTCCCATCTGTCCTATATAATCACAGAGACAATCAATGCAGGGGATCCGGTAGATTACATTGGAACATAGGAAATATCTCCCACCTTCAACCAATCTTTACAGTGCATAATTTGTCCTAGTATGGTAGCTTCTGGGTGGTGTGTGACACAGGCATCTGTGTCTACCTGCTAGCTCTAAATTAGACCTTAGCCATTGTGGTCCTCTGTTGTGCAGCTCCTCTGCTAATCTTTGATCCACACAAACTATCTAAGCAAAGTAGTTTTGATTCATATAACAAAACTTGCAAAATTGGAATATGTTAAAAAAAATAAGGGCTGGGTTAAAAAAAAGTAAAAAAAAAAACCTAAAGCTTAGCAGATTTTTTTGTACAGAATGAAACCCGTTTTTTTATATATAACTCTAAAATTAAAACAAAGCCCTCCTTCTAACAAGACCTCCCTCTAAAGAAAATCATAAAATACTTGGGTAATTTTACATGAATGTATATGAACAGACAGACGTACATTGTATATATTGTTATATATGATTATGCACTTTTTTTAAATGAGGAAAGGAAATTTGCAAGACATATATATATATATATATATATATGTGTGTGTGTGTGTGTGTGTGTGTGTGAGTGCACTGGGTCAAAGTTCAGTCCAAAAGCAATTAAGATGGCTAATGCTCAGCAACTTGACACAGGTTTGCTTTGTATTCCGAGCTAGCAAGAAGCATCTCAAGAGATTGTAATTAAAACCTGTCAAGCTCAAATTAAGTTGTTTAGAAAGACTCAAGAAAGCTTTTAAAGCACTAAGCGTCTCCGTTAATATGGAAAAAGTCAGGAGATAGGCAGAGATTAGATGGCTTAGAGTTCTGTGGGCACACATTTTAAAAAGGCAAAATGTGGCAATTAGAAGGAGGACATCAATCAAGAGACTTTAGCTTATAAAGAAATAAGGTGAATGGACCTGAAGATCACAACAACAATCTAGAGGTGGTTATTTCCTGTCTGAATTTCATTTTTCAAAAATGAACCTATTTAGTATTTATGAATTGATTCAGTATCAGTTATAACCACAAACAAGATGCACTCCTTGTTGTCAGAACAAGCAAAAACAAATGAGAACTGAAATATTCTGGCCAAATCCAATGTTACAACTATTGTTATCTGGTTCTCAATTGCTCCAACAGTAATCAATTAATATACAGCAGCCCCTCCACCTTGCTGTCCTTCAATTACAACTTCCAGCATTCATATTGGTTTAGGATTCTGGGAACTGTAGTCCCAACACATCAGATGGTCACCAGGTTAGGAATCTGCACCCTAGAACAGGAGTGTCAAACTGATGGCCCACAGGCTGGATGCATCATGCATAGGCCACACCCACCCCAGCTCCAAGAAGGGAAAAAAGTCACGAAACATCATTTGATGGCAACATGATGCCACGAGTTTGACACCCGTGCCCTAGAATATTCCACCACCTGAAACCTTCTGAAACCTTTGGTTTCAACAGCAGATGCTCTGAGAATTTTCAGTAAAAAGAATAACCCAACATTGGTTTAAAAATTAGACAATATTAACTGAATTTTACTTACACAAATGTGAAAAATAGTGCTATAAACCTGAACCTGTTTGTACATCCTGCACAAAGAAAGAGAATTCTTGTTCAGAGTCATAACACACTAGAACACATCATTTCTTGGTTTAGACCAGGAGACAGCAGAGCAAATTCCTGGGATAGCCAGATTCAATGTTTTCCTTTTTTAACACAACATTTGCGAAGAACTAATGAACCTGGAAGAAATGACCTTGCTCTTTACTGAACAAAAAAGGGAATTATCCACAAAATGTCAAATGGCATCATGAACTAATCAGGCAATATATTAACCCACACAGAAAAAGATCAGCTACAGTTATTTTTGAGAGATTCTAAGAAAAGTTCATGGATTATAAGTATCTGGAAGCCAGATCTGAAAGAACAAAATGATCTCAAGGGAAGAGAAGGTTGCATAGTCCATGTTATTACTTTTGAATTAGGTTGAATTATTATTTTTTACTCCACCCTCCCTTTCCTGCATTTTATTAAAGTGAACTTAGTGCTGAGAGAATAGGTTTTAATGGATTCCAAAGAAGGAAAGCAGAAATAGACTTAACCAAATCCAACCTTGGTATTTTTTTGATAGGGGGAGGAAGAAGGCCAATTCAAGTTCAAATGGAGAAGGTCATGCACAAAACTGCTGTACAAATGTAACATCAAGCCAAACCATAGAAACCTGGTTATGAACACACTGACCAAAGGGAAAAAAAAACACACTGTGGGTTAGGGTGACATATCAGCATCTGAGTAAGGGGACAGCGATTACCTCAGCTTGAATGTTAAGCAGCATTAGGCTTAGATCAGAGACTTGCAGGAAATACCAGGATATGGACTAGATGTAAAAACATCCTTGAGGAAGGCAACCACAACTATTACACCATGAAAATAGTGTGGTTCCACTATTTGGACACACATCATGAGGCAAATGCCTTTTGGATGCACACATGATGCACATACAAAATGGGTACAGCTTGTGCTGTGACAAAAATGTTTCTAGGCAATATGTTTCTAGGCAATTGGTTTCCAAGATAAATTCCTCAAATGGAGGAAATATTTGGGTAACTGGTTTCCAAGAAAAATCCAAACAAAACCACATATCTTACATTTTATCAGTTTACCAATCCATCAAAAGGAAGAAGAAGGCGGGCACTAAAAACAAATGAACCAATAAAAGCTGGGAAAATATTTTGAGTGCCAAGGTGGAACGTTTTAGTGCATAGAAGCTCAGTGTACTTCATAAAAGCTCTTGTTTTCAAGGTCCCTGTGTTTAATAGTCAATAAATTGTGGTTCAGATAAAGCTTCAGTAAAATACTGTATTTCTTCCAGGTGCATATTTCCCCTTTTTAAACCATTTAATCCAATTTAATTAGAAAAGTACCTACTTTCGTTAAGAACAATTTTATGATCAAGCTAAGGTACCCAGTGTTGTGTTCAGAAATTATTCTAACACAACTAATCACCATTCTCTACTCTGTGATGACTACAATACAAGAAAAGGACATCAGGAGGTAGACCAATATGACAAGCTTCTGTAGCAATACCGTCCTGCCTACTCATCCACAAGTTACTCTCGATAATGTCTATGATACTCCTCTCCACAGAAACTCCCTAGCAGGTAACAGTGCTGGGAAGACCACAAGGACACTATGAAATCTAGAGTATGTGAATGTGGTATGAAAAATTCCAAATGAACTGTTTAGGGCATGCTTGTGTGTACCTGAAAGGAACAAAAGGAAAGATAAGAACACAGTCCTGCAGAACAGATACAATATTTCTAATTTGGGGGTAAAGGATATTTGTAATAACGGACAGAAGCTTCTTTTTCTTTCTTCAAAAGGCTATTTGCTAGTGAAACTTTTGAACCTTTTGCCCCTTGGTGTTTCTCTCTTCCCTCTCCTCTCGATATCTGTTTTTTGCTCTCTTTATATTAGAAATGAAGTAACCACAGTAATTGGTTTATGAGGTTTTTACACTTGTGTAAAAAAAGAAAAAGATGAATTCAAATATTGGCAAGTTATTCATAGTAGTAATCCACTGTTAAAATTCACCTTTAATTTTATCTTTCTGATACTATATAAGTCTTCTGACTATCTTTCTTCTTCCCCTAGGCATGGTGGCCCTGATTGGTAAATGCCTAAATAAATTTCCAGCACTGAATATCTCTAAATAAAATATATGTATTTTTCACACAGATTCATTTTAGATTTAAAAATAACAATTAGTAAGGCGTGCCCAAATGAATTAAGATTTCACTTTCCAAACTGCGTCTGCAATAGCAGGGTGGGCATAATCAAACATTACTGGACACTGTCAGAGATGAAGGCAAATAAACGTGTCCCAGCATAATGTTGCAGGATCTAATCTGAGTACGCCTTTTGGCCCCAGTGACTGACTCAGATTGGATAGTGTCAGGGATGTTCAGTATGCACAAAGCCATATTTTCTACTGCATTAACAAGGAGGTGGGTCTTCTCTGCCGGGGCACTTGCCTATGGAACATTCTCCCCACTGAGGTGAGGTTATCCCCTTGGGTTAATGTTCCTGAAGTCCCTCAAGACCTGGCTATATCATCAGGGGATTGGTGAAACCTTGAGATCATGGCTTCATGGTTAACAATCACTTCTCTCTTGTATTTTGTGGATACTTTAACTCATAACTGTTTTTAATATATTTATTATTTTAATTTTAACAGAGTCACTGATACACCATCCCAAAATATTTTTTTTCACAGGATAAGGGATAAAAAACACGTTCTTTAACAGCCCTGCAAAGGATAATGTAGCATTTGCCCAAGGCACCACTACAGTTTTCTCCATATATTGTTCATATCCATGTCTCTGCAAAGTCACAGTGAGGCAAAGTGATAGTGAATTGAAAATAACAAAAAGCTGCTTCTAAACAATAAGGCACATGAGCATGCTTTCCAGCTGTTTGCCCAAAGCAGAAAGTGATGAAACATAATCTGCATGCTTATTTCCATGAAATGAGACTATCAAGGTAAGTCACATATGAACAAAACATATTGAGTCTTCCAAGAAAACCCCCCAAGAACTGCTTCCAGTATAGCTAAAGTAAAGCCAATGAGTTATAGAGTAAGCAAAAAAGGGTTCAAAACTTCTGGCACCCCAACATAAATAGAAATAGAGTATACATTTTAACAGGAAAAAACACCAGCACCAAGCAGTTTTACAATTAGTGTAAGTTGTTAGAACCTTCTCATGCACCCAGGATAAATCTGTGGAGTTGGGGGATTTTGTAAGTAGGAGCAGAAAAAAATAAAAATTTAAAAATGGAATGGTCCAAATCTCATGAGCTCTTGAGCGATCTGGCCATCTCACAAGAGACAGAGAGGAGAAAGAGAAGAGGGAGTCATCTATGAGAATCATTATGGGAGTCATCTATGAGAATCATTATTATTATGACCCAACGATCCATGTTGTGGATCGTTGGGTCAGGAAGATTATCCATAGAGCCCTTATGCCAGAAATCTGCCAATTCAAATCTTCTGTGATACAAATAATTCCATGAAATGTTGAAAACATCTAAAAGAATATATCTATTATTCTAAACCATTGAAATAAATACTTTCAATTGTAGCCAGTAGGGAAGCAAGAAACAAGCTCTAACAACTGGCTGGGAGAAAAGTAGTCCTACTCTTTAGGCTACAGTGCATTGGAAAGATCGAGATCATGGATTTGATCATCATGAATTTGAAAAGAACATTTATACCTGCCGTTCTCTCATTGTAAAAAAAAAACCATTTTAAAATGTCTTCTGATATGCAAAGCAGATCTCAAGAAAGGACAGATGTTCCTGGGGTCAAGTTGAGCGTGGTGAAATTTAGAAATTCTGAGGGGTAACACTGTTGCCACATGCCTCCAAAACTCAGCACAAGATAACAGGCAAAACTCATAGGATGAAAAGTTATTATTTTCCTATCACATTTTGTTGAAGGCAAGCTTGGCTACCTACTAATATATACAGTACCCCTGGAATTGATTCCCATTCTGTAAGGTGTGCTCCTGGCATCTATATGTTGAAGCCTATCTTGGAAAGTCTTGTTAAAAACAGTCATTTCAAATCAAAAAGATGAGACAGTAGGATGAGAAGGCAGTCTTCCTGCCCAATAAAAGTAACATTGCAGCCACACGGAAAATTAGTCTCTTGAGGCTCAGTCCATGAGTAATTTTTCTTTTCTTCCTGTCCATCATCATGCACAAGCAATATAGCTCTGAACTGAAGAAGCCCAATGCGAGTCTGAAGGCCACTGGGGTAAAAATGTCACTTGGAAAGGTCTAAAGATTAATCCAATATATGAACAGAAAAAAAATACTGAAGAATTTTATATCCCAAGATAACAATGGGACGAGAAATGAACACATTTATAAAAATATATATAGATTTAATACTTAACTCTGGCTTAAAAAAATAATTGAAAGAAACCAAGCTGTTGGAGATAATGGTACAAAGCCTATAGATGCATAAAGAGAAGGGCCAGTCCCATATAATTCCCGAATCACAAAATGCAGGATGAAAACTAACACAGAAAGATCACCTTTTTCATTATGAATCTCTTCACTTGCTGAGGTCCTCTGGCAGGTCCTAAACTTAACAATGATTGAGATGTAGGCTCTTAAGCGGGTCGTTTTAGTGATTGTACTTAAGCTGCAAGCTCTTTTCAAAGGAAGATCCATCTTACTTTCCCTTTAACAATGTTCCAGAAGTTGTCAAAAACTTTTCTTCTTCAGGTAGGGCGTACCTTAATCTTATCCTCCTGCTTTAATCAGTACTTTTTTAAAAAAATATTTATTTATTTTTTGCATTACATTATATTGTCAATAGGACGGATGTTTTCAATTGCTAAATTATTGACTATCTTGCAAGCTGCCTAGAACTCCTTGGAGACAGGGCAGGGTACAGATGTTTTTCAAATAAATAAACAAACATGAAATAAAATGGTTGTAACAACTAATCAATAAGCAAAAACCTCAAGAGGACAATAAAACATGGTTAAGTAAAGATCCTCTTGATTAAATTTACCTGTGCCAGTCAATCAAAAAGCCCAATGGTAGGGAGAATGATATCGTGATATCAAAAAAAATGAGGCTGAAAAAAACCTATGCAAAATCTACAAAGGTGACAAAACGAATATTCAATAACTGATCAAGACATTATTTTGGCCAAAATGTAAAGCAATCCAGTGCTGAAATAAACAGGGGTGTTTTTTTTATATATCAGTTATTCATCTAACACTTTGCTATCAAGCTACCTAGACCCAGAGACTCACCCACTCTCCTTATCTGGTTCTGAATCAGCCTGCTTATGGTTTGTAGAATGCACATCCTCACAATTGAACCTCCAGCCTGACATGAATCTGGCAAGAAACTGGTGCTTTCGACTGGAAAAATGGAAAAGCTCTCCTCTAGGCAAAATTCTACAGCGGGGAGGAGTGACCTGCAGGGTTCCAATTTGCCCATTGCCTCCATCTCTCTTTGGTCTCAGTGGCTGTTTCTCCTACAACTGCTGAAGAGATCAGAGCTTCCTCAGCAACTGGTTTTCTTCTCAGATCAGAGGAGTACTGACTTCAGGGAAAACCTTCCACGAGCTGACTATTCTTAGCGGTATTTCCCCCTGCACCATCCACAACAGCCTCTTGTAGCAATCTTCCCATTGGTGACTCTTGCCGTACGTGCTGGAGAGCACTGCTGATGTTTTAGGAGTAGAGTGACAAACAATAAAGAAGGAAAGGAATCCCTTTCTTCTTCCTTGTTCCCTCAGCAGGAGCCACTGCAAACCGTTATTCTTTTGCTGGCCTTTGTTTGTAGGTGTCTTAAGAGAAATATTTGGGGGCAATGGTTTCTCAAGTCACATAGTTTTCTCTCATATCAAGCACAAGAGGAAAGTACTTTGCCAGGATGTTGAATAAGAGCCTGAAGTTTCCTCTATTTATGACAGCATCTATGGTGATTTTACAACACTATAAATCACTCTGTGTCTGTGCATGTCCGTTATACCTGTCTGTGTGTGTGTATTATATTGATTGAAGTAAATTTCTGTTGCTCTGACAAAAGGCAACAGACAAGGAAAATATAATCTCAGATTTGTAGGTGATAAATTGTAAGGTAAAAGAACCCATCCTTTCACTGAAAGTCCTCTTTGTGTAGTCAACTGAAACAAGCAACAAGTTGTGGAGAAGACATCTACAACTATTATAAAACAGTGACACACTTCAAGGAGTTATTGAGCAGCAGTGACATGGAATGCATTCTGAGAACATCACAATGGATGGGGGTAGGCGATCTGAGATGTCATTTCAGGATCCTTCTGCCTGAAACAAATGCATGGCAGAGAAAAACCAAAAACACAGATTTTTCCATCAGAGCACCGCTGTGGACTGCAGGGCACTTATAAACAACACAAAATTCACTTCCCGGTGATTGAGGATCCCCCCCCCACAATCTTTTGATGGCTCCATTTCACTGCCTGAGTTTCTATCCTGCAAGGAAAAAATATATAACTCATCAATGCTCAGCCCAAGGTGTCCATTTGCATAGATAAACTGCTAACTCCTAGTAACATGGTTCTACTGATTGACATTACAAGGCATGAGGAGAGTTTACCTGGACTTGAGGCGTTGTGGTTAATAGGGAACACTCTATCTGCACAATTGCAGCCTTTTAAGCGAGCAGGGATTCAGTAAGCATTACGTAGTGCATGGGCAAAGGAGTTATACTAATCAGGTATTTTATGAGTGTTCTACATATCCACTGATTTTCTTGTAGAGCAGGTTGTGATGATGAGTAGAGGAAGTTCAAAAGCCTCCCGTGCTTTGTTCAGCTGTGTGGTGTGTGCCATATTCAGACTGAAAAATACCAAGATAGACAGCTGCTTGCATATTGAGGCTTTGTTGCCACACATCTGTACTGTACCATATCTGTACAGAGTAGATCTATGCTGCACAATAGTACTTTTTATTATTTGTCCTTTCTCTCCTCATGTCCCAAGTCTCAGCTATATAAACAAAGTGATCTATTTGTGGAAAACTCCCCTAAGCCCTCCCCCCCCC
>JANHFL010007646.1:139462-161092 GCA_032468155.1 Oxyrhabdium leporinum
CCCATAATCTTGGCCCCCCTCCCCCTCCCCATAATTCTGGAGCCCCACTATGAAGGGGAACTGCTCAGGTCTCTGATGTAATAAATGTTCTCTTTTACACACACATTAGTATTCCCACACACATCCACATATTTTTAGTTGCTGCAATATTACGAGGGAACCAATTTTGGTCAATATTAATTTACTATAGAAGTTACATCATTTTCTGATCTGGGGGAAAATGTTCTGTTCCACCACTCCCTCCCCACTCAAAATACAACTTCTTCACTTTTAAGTGATGGAAACTCAATTTGCATCATAATTACAACCAAGTCTGCATAGTGTTACATTTAGTTAAAGCAGTAAACTACTATAATAAAAATGCACCTGGGGAATATTTAGAGAAAGCACTAATGATTTCTTCCCTTGTGGTTAATAAATTCACTTCCAGATCAATTTGTTCATGATAGAAACTTGAGAACATAAACAGTTACACAGACACATTAGAGTGTGTCTTTTTCAGTATAAATGATTTATTACAATGATTAGCAGCACATAAACAATTTTAAAAAACAACTCTAATTAATTTTTTGGAAGAAAAGGAGAGGAATAAAAACCTTCCTAACTCTCTCTTTGCATTATGTTTTACTTTTCTAAGTGTGTACTTTTTAATTAAATCCAAATGTCACAATAAATTTAAAGTGTTTTATTACCACTCTGCCTAACTAAGCTATCCATGCAAAAACCTTTTCTATTAAGCCAGATGTAGGGCTGAAAGTGGCTGGGGAGGAAAAAAGGGGGAAAGGAAAAGAAATGATCCATTTCAGTATTTGACATGAGACTTGAAACAGGGCTTAAATACCACAAGGTTTTTGGCAAGCATTTTCAGTTTTACCAGGGAAGCTGGTCAGCTAATTGATGCTTAATATCACTTCCAAGTTTGAAAGCATCAGACTCCATTAAATTGTCCCTTTTGGGGTTGAAGATGTCAAAGAAAAAAAAAAGGAAAGAGGCTGGAAGAATTACATTTTTTCTCTTGCCTGGAGTTTTCTCTTAAATGTTTTAGAATACTTGATTGCAAAAAGCTAGTTTATAGCACACATTAAATTTGATGTTTTAGATAAAAGGTCTCATGTTTCAGTAGTGGTTGGATGTTGATTTTTATAGAAGCATCAAAAAGATTAACTTACATACTCTTCTTTTACATGTCCACTATTACATTCAAATAAACAATTCATATGTTCCACTTAGTCAGAGAACTGAAGAACTCTGGGATCTCTGAAGACCCCATCACTACAGAAACATCAGGTCATTGTTTCAGATACAACCATGAAAATATAAGGAATATTTCCCAATGATTGAGTGAAAGCAAAAAGTTCTAGGGCAGATGGAGAAGTTTTTAGGTCCCATTTGACCCGAAGGTTGGAAGCTTAGGCTAGAAAATAATACCATTTAATCCCAGAGGATTGGTAAACTGGAAGAGTGGTTGCCCTAAACAAGAAAGTCAACTTTTAATAGATGATATCTTCAATGAAACAAAACCATAATTTCCTATTTGTATGAAGACCCAAAAACTGGTTGGGAAGTTTTAGTAACCATTTTTCATTTACTTTCAGGACAATATAAGAGGTCTTCTCTATGACTTTCTAACATGGTTCATCTATGTTAGGAATCATCTTAAGAACTGTCCACCAAACAATTGGTTCCTCACAACTTTAGTCCTTCCTCTACTTCACCTTAATTCTAGGTTTCTTAAAACAGTTTTTCATGATGTTAAGAATGGGAGACATGATTTTCAAGCAATGCTTATAAGGCAGAACATTATCAACCATCATTCTGAGTTCAGGATCCAAGCTTCAGATAATCACAAGAAATTGTAATTAAATAAACCAGAGTGTCTTCCATTAAGGTGCATTTGAGAGAAGGAGAGGAGCAGTAGGATTTTGATTATTACATCATTTAATTATGCTAAAGAAATTACTTTCTCTTTTTTTTGTAAAAGAAAAAGATGTTGACATCCATATTCAAGGTGCTTGGCTTTTGAAATTACATATTGTTTTTTTATGACACAATCATCTTTTCAGCAGTTTTTGGTTCCTGGGTTTGTCACACTTCATTTAATTTCAAGGGTAAGGTATCTATTAAGAAGTATATATATATATCTGTTAAGAAGTGTACACACACACATATATAAATTTTTGAGCTGGCTCTTTATCAATCAGAAGTAAAGGCTGACTAATATTACTTTGCGTGGTCAGGGGCTAATCCAATATTTTAAAATGAGCTGTTTGCTATATGATTAATATGTTTTCCCCTTTATTATTTATTGTACTAGTATATAAAATAAAGGAGAGAGAATATTGTACTGTCTATACAATATATAGCCAACCTTAATAGTCTAACTTTAAAAGAAAAAAAAACATGTATTTTTAAATTATTATTTTTAATTTGATCATTGAAGCTTAATAGAGGAAACACTCATACTGGCCCATAATTGCCTCTATCTATTAATATAACTGAAATCAAAAATCAGAAAGTGGAGGAAAACCAAACGATAATTCAAGCTAGAACTAAATTTCATATAGAATGGTATGAAATGGGATTTTTGCTCTGCTATGTCTGCTTCTTTCACATATATGTACAAAAATGCCTTGAGATGCTTTGCATTCTTGGTCTTTTGGCTCTTCCAGGACAACTACGGACTATGAGTATATGAACCACAACTGGATTCCTGATGTGGAAAAGAGGAGCTGATCTACTAAACATCTAGAGAATATTTCTACTCACCCTACGTCGTCTTTTCTCCTTAAGCAAATCTTATATTGATATGAATTTTATACTTAATGGATCACAATTTATATTTTTCTTTACTCGTGCCTTGAATTTCTTTTTCTTTTTCTTACTATTTCTTGTTTTAGGGGGGCACACTGGGTATGATTGCTTCTCTTGCAATCACATTTGTGGTACGTATATATGTAAGTATAAAGGAAAAATGTTAATGGTATGAAATGTTTAGTTGTGCCATCGATTATGATGTATAAATGAAGGTCATGCAAGTATAGCAAGTAATATTTTGTTTCCACAGCATGAAGAGGCATTGCATTCAATGGTCTTCCCATATGTATCTATAAGAAAACAATTGGCACCATGCTTGAATAGCAATAAGAGTTTAAAAAAAAGCAGTCTTTTTTTATCCCAATCTCAATACCAAATCAATAAACTTGGGCAGTCTATGGCAAGAGAGGATGACAGTTCAATTCTATTACAAGTTAGAAATATCAAATTTTAAGAACACTAGTGAAGAAGAAGGAATCACAAGTTTTCCATGCAACAACATGAGTGAAGAAAAGATGCTGAAAAACCAAGCAGGAGGGAAAGAAACACAAGAAGGGGAAAACTTGAAAACTAAAAACAGATAAACAAAGAAGAAATGGTGTGAAACATATGTCAGAGGGAAGATTAGAAAGAATCGGCACATGTCAAAGAAGAAGCCAGATATAGCAATAGTTGTGCTTTCTTATCAATTATTAACCATTCACGTTGTTGAGCTAAAAGAAATGGGTATCACATTGCTGGGCGAAAAAGAGTGTATAAGGGGAGCAAAGAATATTATCTTAGTCAAGTCTAACTTAGTACATAGACAGTGACCTTTTGCCAGTCTACTACCCTTCCAAACCCAACTTGGAGCTCTTAGTCCTCACAGAAGATCTGCATACAACTACTTATGATTCTTATTGAGTTCTGGAGAGTTACTATATGTCCTGTCTCCAAATTGTTCTCTTATGAAAGTTAAGATGTACCGGTGCTTCTTAGCTCAAACTATCCAACAGATATGTCTTTTAATCATAATTGAATGAATTGTCATAGACAAATTGAAGAGATACTCTAAAATAGAGTGTGAAAAATTCAGCAAAAGAACTGACCAAGCAGCATTATTTTATAGAAGGTCATACTTCTGAAAAAATGTTCTTCCAAACAAGAACTGTGACAAATTGTGCTGCAAATTTTTCCCTAATCTTGCTGTATCTTGGATTCCACTAAAATTGTAACCGATACAAACATATTAAATTAAATCTTAATTTATTATCTCTGAGTAATTCTTAATCAAATAATAAATATAAATGATTTTAGACAAACAAACAAGCTTCTCCTCCTCAATTTAAATATTTTCATGAAACAATCCTAAATAGAAGAGGCATAGAAAGTGAAGTAGAAAATTCCTGATGCTTACAAACCACAGTGTCAGCTGAGATATATGTATTTTTTTTCTTTCATTACCTTCCCATTCCTATTGTAAAAGCAGCTACTACAATTTCTGTCATTGCAGACAAGTGATGCCATCTGCCTAATTCTAACTCCTTCATAGAGGTCATCTAAAAAGTTTAAGAAAGATATAAAATAACATATTATTATTATTGGTTGCACAGCCAGCCACGTATTTATATTGGATTTGGCATTTTCATCCACCTATCAAGTCCCTCCCATGGACCTGAGATAGATGTTTATAGGGTAGCACTACGTTTTTAATCTGTTGTAAGCTACCTAGAGCAGGGGTGTCAAACTCGCGGTGTCATGGCAGCATGTGTGGTATCGGGACTTTTTTCCCCTTCGCTAAACCAGGCAGGGCAGGCCCAGCACATGATGCATCTGGCCGCGGGCTGCGAGTTTGATACCCCTGACCTAGAGCTTTGGTCATGCTATAAAAATGAAATTTCTTAATATTAACAAATATACAGAAAGCAAATAAAACAGCTGTCTATAATGGGGAAGTATAGTATTTGAAGTGGTCCAAAATATTATTTTTAACTTTGATAGATTCAGCACTGTAAACATTAAGCAATAAACATGAATAAATTGATTTTCATTTAATCAACCAGGTTACCACAAAGTTATTTCCCCAAATCTGTTTCACACTGTTTGATTTAAGACAGATAATACTTTTAACCTAGTTTAACCTAGAGAAGATGAAGGTAATCGGTATACTTAATACATGGAAGAATGCATTCAAATATCACAATAGAAAATAGATATTGTAGAATCATATAATGCCGCTACCGTGTCAATTAACATGTGATTCAAATTGTAATTCCAACTGATGGTGATTGGGCAAATCTTTTTTTAATTCATAGCATCTATTCTGTATACTGTAATACGGATTATGAGGCTGTGTCCTATTTTCATAATTCCAAGAATTATTCCCTTCAACTCAACACTTTTAAGAAAAATATCCAAACTTTAGAAATAAGCCAACTTTTCAAATGAGAATGATTCAAATATGCAGTTACTGTAACCTGTTGCAACAATTAAAAAATGAGAGACAGAATGATCCTTGTCTTAAACTCAGGGAATATTATATGTTATATCATATAATATATATTATATTTTTCAATCATCTCACTTTAGAAAGTTGGTAATTAAGAGCAAACAAATTCTCTTCTTGGGCCAGGTTAAGCTTTCAGTACTTCAGCATGCTGTCTCAATTTATGCCTGCCCTTCTGTTCTGGTACTTCATAGCAGCTGTGATAGAAGATCATTAGCCCATTGGTCAAATGCATATGTTTTGAATGTAGTTGAGGTTGGTACAATTCTTATCCAACTCAGATGTAATAAACTGATTTGATTTTGAGAAACTGATGTTTAGCTTCTCACCCTACTCCTTTTATTGGAAGGGGGAGTGCCCCCAAACCAAATAGTTTCCATATAAATAGTTTCCATGATTTATGTAGTTTTCTATATGCAATGTTTGAATAATTGTTGATAGATTTATTCCATGTGGAACTTAGGACTCTGAACATTATTAATAGCATTTATTAAAAAAATTATGAAAAGACATGTTAAATATTACTACATAAAGCATTGATTCTTAACAGTTTAAAAACCCCTGATCAATTTCTGAAATGGTTTATGAACTCTGAAAAAAAAAGAAAATCAACTTAATTTCCCAAATTCCATTCTGAAAACTTTATGGTGTACTCTACAAGTACTCTAGAAGAAAAAAATAAACACTGAGGGAATTTATGAAGTTCAGCATGTTGCAGATAGTCACGGTCCATCAATTAGTGGAGACAGCATGCTAAACTAGATCAACCATATGACTGTTTCATCTAGTTTAAACCTCAATGCTCATTATGCCATGGCATAGTCACTGGAATAGCTATTAAATATAGATTATTGTCAATACTGTTGACTTTAATCTGGATGTTCAGCTTCTTATTGGAAGGGGGAGTGCCCCCAAACCAAATGGTTTCCATATAACTTCATTCCAAATCCGAATAAGTATAATCAAGCCTCTGAACAAGACGTACTTGTCATTTTCAGAAGCCAATTGTTTAAGTACTGATTCCATAATTTAAGACAACAGCGTAAGTACTGTGGTACTTCAACTAGCTAACAACAGTCAAAAGGGCCATATTAAGCTTGAAAGCAGAACATCAGTAGCTACACTTCAACAATTGACTCTCTAAACAAGAACTAGGGAAGCTTTATAATTTCCCCATCGTTATCTATATTGGTTAAACTGCTTGGAGTTGTACTTTTATAATAGTTAGATGGTTACACTTCAAACTGATGTTATCTTTGTAATGGTCAGTTTGAGAGAGAGAGAGAGAGAGACAGACAGACCTTAGGTTGACTGGCGATGAATGACATGAAAAACAGCAGTCCAGCAATATTGTGTATGAGGATCATTCAAACGAGAACCACTCATAGACAGATAGCATTTCTTTCTGCCTTAATGATTTGAGGCACTGTTCTAGATTCTATTTGCCAGCCATGCAACTTGTATTATTTGCTGTGAAAGGTGACACAGCACAAGTTTCCAGAATTCTATATTTTATTAGGTTCTAAAATAATATTTGTTTGGGCATTCAAGATCTGCTGTTCCTTCAGTTTTTGGAAATTATGTCTTCAGAAATCAAACAAAGCAAGAAATATAGAGTGAAATGATTTCACGATTAAAATATCTTCAGGCTATAATAAGGCAATGTATTGGGTTTTTCACACTAAGTGGATTTTTGAGTTTTAAAATAGGAGGGGACTAAATAATATAGCTAGAATAATAGCTTTCAGATTGAAGCTTAGGGCTATGAGACATAGACTTCTTAACCACACACACACTGGCGTTTAAACTGTGACCATCTGACATCAAATAGAGGATCCTCAGCTTAAATGATCTGGAAAATATGTTTAATGTTTGTTATTCTTGGATTTTCACATTAAACATCTGGACAGTAGCTGCATTTAAAAAAATACAAAGCAAAAACTATGTGGCCTTCCTACTGAAGCCATGAATCAAATGAAACTTCTCAGATTCTGGCAGAGCAATCCTACATATAACCACATTGAATTTAAGTGTTATTTTCTTTCCGAAATAATTTTTGGGCTGCTCTCTCTGTAAAGATGCAAACGAATTAACAATATGATATACATTCATATAAATATATGCAAATGAAGATATTTCTTGCCAATATTCTCATGTTCAACTATTGCTTTTTAAAAAAAAACTCAGAACTTCAGATGAAATTAAATGTAACAAGTTATTATGTAACACATAATTTTATATCTTAATTATTAAAATGTGTCCTTGCATACCAGGTTTTTTAAAGCGACTCTTAACAAGGCTGAGACATCATAAGTCAGTATTAAAATGTTAAAAGTCTATGTTCTCTGTTAATTTAATGATATGTTACTCAACAACCACTGATGACAGCCATAAAGCTCCCCTTAAATTATTATGCATAAAACATTAGATTGTAATATTTTGCTAAACCAAAGTACAGACACAGACAAAGATGTCATTTCAATATTTGAAACCAGCAAGTTTAATTTTAAAAAAGAGCAAACCAATAAGCTCAGAAAATAGCACTCTCTGAGAGGAAAATTACACTGCTAGAGAAAAAAAAGCAGAAGGACTTAAGAAATTTATAAAAGTAATCTCCAAGTGGAAATTAGAAATCAACCCCTAGAAACAGAGTAATACAAAAGAAATATTACTGTCCACTTTCTAAATCAATATAACACTGCTACACGACAGAATTACCATGGTAACTCAAGTAAAAAGAATAAAGCAATTCTTATTATTTCAAAATAAAATCACAGCCTGAAGCCCAGCTTTTATTATAGCTGCTGATAGATCGCTGGCTTGTATTTATCTGAAATATTGCTTTTCAATCAGCTATTTTATGAATGTACATATTTCGCTGAGCAGCCCACTTAAAGAGTGCACTTTGAAAAAATGTCTCCAGAAGGCTAACCAAAGAGTCACGTGTGTACCTGCATCTATCTATGAATCTCATATAGATATTTTAATAAGAATGTGAAGGGGAAAAAATCTGTGAAGTTTAGAAATTTGCTTTAAAAAGGAGCAAGCCAGGCGTGTCTTTCTTATGTGAAAAGTCACATAGCGGCACTTTAGTTCAGGATGACAATCAGTTGTACTTGGAGTCATTTGCATCTTTCCATCCTGTCTCAAATCCCCTCCCAAAATTCTGTTCAACTGATGTTTAACACACACACACACACACACACACACACACACACACACACACACTGCATGGGGAATTAAAATTATAGCTCCTATATTTTTATTTCTCTGTAAAATTTGTCCATTTTTCATTATTTACCACTATGAAGAAATTTAACACATTTAAATGAGATCAAATTTAACTTGCATCTAATTATTTGTTTGGAGCAATGTCCTCGGCATGCCTCACAAAAGCTAACTACAGTATTTAGCCTGAAAAACGAAGCAATCTTGTTATAAATCATACTGATTAAATGTTAATCTCGAGATTCACATTTGATCATCTCAAAGTTTTTATTTGTTGGAGCAACTAGGCAAGTGCTGGAAGTTTTTAAATATATGGTTGGTGAGTTTGAGTTCTCCCAGGCATTTCAAAAGCCACCAAGTGATTACCGTATGTCCTTACTCTTCTAGTACATGCCTTCTGAACATTTGTGCATGAACTCTGTGCATAAAAGATGGCAGACTAGCAAAGAACTTTCTTCATACAGGCTCATAATATTCCAGCTTTGTTCTCACATTTAACAATTCTGAGGACACTGAAATATCTCATGATATGGCTGCTTTGTGACAATCATTTGGCCTTGGAGGTATGATCACATAAAGTGATTTGTCATATCACAGTGGAAAACGTAAAAGGTCTGTTCAGTGCCTTTCATGTTTTGGTCATGATGGATCAGCCACCAGTTTTAGCATTTCTCATTCTCATCATATGTGGAAAAGAAACAATTTCCTCATTCTTTAGATTCAAGGCACTTTATGGTATAAAACTTTTTTTCTGCAGTATGGATTCAACTTGGTCCTCAACAATAGAACGTCTTTGTTTTTCTATCATTCTTAAGTTTGATTATGCTTAATACTGCAAATTGGCTATTACAAAATTATTCAAATTTGTCCTACTTTTGGGATGAACCATCATATAGGAAAGGTGTAGTTAAAATACGTTATTCTAATTTAGTGGTGGACTTTTTATTTATTTATTTGTATCCTGCCTTTATTATTTTTATAAATAACTCAAGGTGGTGAACATATCCAACTTACCTTCTTCCTCCTATTTTCCACAGAGCACAACCCTATGAGGTGTGTTGGGCTGAGAGTGTGTGACTGGCCCCAAATATCCCAACTGGAATTTATGGTCTCCTGATTTCTAGCCTGTTGCCTATACCAAATCAGCTCTTATACTGTATCAATGTCCACATATACCAGGAGGTGGTATTGAAATTTTCCTAACAAAAGCTTAGAATAAGAATTCAACTAAATATAGACAAATATTAAGTCAGAGTAGTATTAAATTGTATTTTTCAAGGATGATTTTTCAAGAGTTCAGATTACTTCTAGATTAACATAGGCTACTAAAGAAGAACCGATATTGTATTGACCTTCAAACTAATGGAGTTGGATCACATTTTAAAGTTTGGTTGCTTCTTTGAACCAAGAATTTATACCTTGTTTCTGCTGTTCACAACATAACCAAAAGCAAAATGCTAACAAATGAGACCCAAAAATGTGCTTTATCTATGCTTTTCTTTTATATACCCTAAAGTCTGTCATATTAAAAACAAAATCTATCTTGAGGCATCTTAATAGTTGGTTTGGTAGGTTAAACAATTATTTCACAGAGCAAATCTGACATTTTGGGAATATACTGTATGTTGTGTGGACCTTAATCCAAATGAAACACATTTATGTATGAGAGGGGGGAGGGAGAGGGAGAGTTCCTCTTTCTGACATGACTCCAACAATCCTATTTGGCAATGTGAGAAATCTGTACACATTTAGTGCAAGAACATCATAGGCATATCACCTAGAACTTTCAGAGGAGAGAGAGAATATAAATTAAATAAATAGATCTATCCACAATTATCTCCCCCTCATCTCATATAATCTACACCACGGGTGTCAAATATGCAGTCCTTGGGCTGGATGCATCACGTGCTGCCCCCTACCCTGCCTGGTTTAGCAAAGGGGAAAAAAGTCCCAACATGTCACATGATGCCGCAGTGATGATGCGAGTTTGACAGCCCTGATCTATACAGACAGCCCCATTCAGACATCCTCTTTTGGCAATTATCAACATTCACCACCTTGAGTTATTTATAAAGATAATAAAAGTGGGATGCAACTAAATAAACATCTAAAGTCTACTTCAAACCTAAAGGCAGGCACAACTGGCTGCACAAATCCATGCAACCATCATTCTGCCAAACTCTGCCTATATTTTACCCTATTTTATCAAACTAATTATAACAGAAAAAGAATACAAGCATGCAACAGTACAATGCAACTTCAAAATAAATGATGGTAGTAAAAGAAAGGAAAAAGAAGATAAATGTCATCAGGATTGTGTGAATTGTCCCTGCAGTATCTACAACAAATGGTTTTTCTTTTTTTTTTAAGCCTACAGACACGGTTCTCGTAAAGGTTGGCTTCATGCAAGACAAAACACCAGTAGAAGAAACTTTACAAACCCCAAAGCCAAAAAGGTCAAGTCTTGTCACCTGTGTTGCAATTTGCAAGCTTTCCATGCAGGCTTTACAAAGAGGGTAACAAGTTAAAATTAAAAAAAGGTTTCATGTAAGTGTACCCAATACTTCAGCCACTTTGCTCACTATGGAATTAGTTCTCTCCAACACTGAAAATCTTTCATCTGGGCTTAACAGTTGAAGCAGGAAATCTACATGAATATTTTACAATACAGATGTTAGACTTGTTCAAGTTTCAACCATTCCATTCTGCCTTCCACCCCCCTCACATTGTATTTATTTCAGCAGCCAATCGTAATCTGTAGTCTGTACATGTGCTTAATCTTTAATGGATAATTTTCAAGGTTCACTTCATTCCTTACAGTGTTTATTATTATGAAAGGCTCTGAATGACTCTTTCCAAGAACCTTGATCCACCTTGCATGCCCCAGCCAAGTGAAGTGAGAAGGTGACAAAACAGAGGAAGGAATTCTTGGTGGCTGGGCACCATTTACAGAATGCTCTCCAGAAGGATGCCAACAGAAAGCCCAGTGTGGGGTCCCTCTGAAACTACCAGCTTATCTCTCTTTTCTCGAGAATTTTACAGACCAATATTTTAAGCATGTAATGTGAAGATCATGGTTTTCATGTCTATGTTTTAGCCTTTTGTTATTTCCTGTGTTACTTAAAATCTCCATCACTGTTTCCAACTGTAGATTTGAATGCTTTTACTTTGAAGAGAGACTTCCAGTGGCTGGGTGGATGGCAAGCATAATAACAACATTTCAGCCAACGTAGTGCAGCAACCAGTGCCATTTGACTCAATAGGCTATAGCACTCATATCCCAAATATATATATATTTGGGATATGAGTGGGAGATATATATATATATATATCTTGAAAAGGCCCACCCTAGAGAAAATGAATAATCCTTGGAGTGTAGCTTAACTTTCTTCTTGATTACTTATATATATATGTGCAGATAGACACCGAGATAAAAAAGAAAGGCACAATCATTCATGCACCCTTCCTTCCAGAACAAAATAGTACAGTTAAAACAGGTTCACCATTAGAGTAAGGACTGTAATCTTACTTTCTATTTAAATCGCCTTCTCTATACTTGGGTCTTAGGCAAGCAAGTTAATTCTAGGGGAAGAGTAAAAAAACAGAAGGCTAGAAGAAAGAATCTACTCCATGTAACTCAATGAGATGAAGTCTGGGCAAAAAAATAATAATGATAGACTCCAACTTTAAATGGAAAAAGGAATAGAGCAAGTGAAGTATTACACACAAGGGTGGTGTAAGGTCTTTATTCAAGCCTTTTTCCCCAGGAGACCCCGCAAATCTTGAAATATGGAGATTTGCATTTACATGCATTAGAAGCATTAATGTGACATTTCTTTTTAGAGAAGAGGAGGAAAGAAACAGAAAAGCCTAGCTCCCTCTCCCCACATCCCCTTTGTTGCTGTACATGGCAAAATAGCAAGTGAATGTTTGCTTTGATCCCAGCGCATAAAGGGTGAAGCTTTTAGGCAAGGAGCGGCAGGTGATCTCAGCTCTTCTACAAGTCCTAATGCTCCTAAAAGCCACTCTTCCAGTTTCTGTAATTGGGCATCAGTAGTTAATGTAGTATTGACTGCATTACATGCTCCTGTGCATCCTCTCTCTCACTAATGCCAATTGCATCACCTTGTACATTTACCATATTGCTTAGCCAATAGCTGTTAAAAGCAACTCAAATCATGAATCATATAGGAAACTTTCAGCAAGACACGACATCCAAAGGAGACAATTTACAGTTGAGTTAATCTGGGTACATTAGCGAGACATGGATTCAGGAAGACAGACCAATTTATGTTACTTTAGTTTTACCCTTTATTGCTTTGTATAGTCAAATGAATGGAAGGGCACAGCGTAAAAAAGAAAAAAAAAAGGAGAGAAAAGGCAGAAAGGATTCTTTTTCAAAAAGGGTCTCTATTTGCACAAATAAGCCAAAAGGTGTAAAGTTGATGCCATGGTCTCCTACAGGATTCATTTCCAGAGATGTGTATTTATAAAAAGCTTTTTTCACCATAAAAGTTCATTTTAAAAAAAGGTTAAAAAATTGGATTCCTCTTAAGAATGGTCAACTATAAATATATTATGTAATTAAATCAGAGGTTAGTGATCAAGCAAGATCTTTTCATCTCTAGGTTCTTAGGTGAGTTTTGGCAGCCACATCCCTGCTCGTTCAGAGCCCTTCAACCCATATATACCTCAAAATACATAATTCAGATTATCAGTTCCCCTACAAAATTACGGAAGCAAAGCAAAATACCTGTTGTGGTCCTTAAAAATAGGCAGCCTGGTTGAACTTTCTGCTTATTTTGAAGACCAGAAAACTACAGCCTACACCAATGACTGAGAAGCATTGAGAAGGACCCAATTTTTACTCCAGCAATAACTCATGATAACTAATAACAACTGGAGCAACCATTAGAACCCAAATGTTCTGAAAGATCTACCAGCAAAAGTAATTTCACTTCCTCATCTGTCCACTATTTTCTACCTAAAGGCTTAACTGGAGATGGTGGGTGGAGCTGAAAAATGACTTCTTGTTTTAAGTTCTCCATGGTGTCTCCATGGTGCTCCAAAGCTGGTTAGGACTATGGGACTTTTTCCTATTATCAATAAATCTGCCAGATCAGAAAAGCAATGGTTTTAGAAAAGACCACCTAATACATCTTGGCTAAGGTATCTTTGCCTCTAAGGCCCAACTTTGAGATTAGTTTGCCCTGTTCCCTATTTGACGTTTCGCAAAGTCTTTGTGTTTAAGCCCGGGGACCTAGGGATAGGTTAGAGCTCGTTTCTTGGTTGAATAGGTAATAGATCAGATCATGACCAGCTGCTGTATGCCTTTATTTTTGTTTTTGATTATGTATTTTGCACTTTTAAGCCACTTGGAATCATGTAAAAGTAGGATGGACAGCTGCATAAGTCAAGGAAATAAGTAAACTCTGCCCATTGGCATTTAACAATAATAATCTAAATTTAATAGATCCAGTGGTTAAGACACCAGGCTAGAAACCAGGAGACTGTGAGTCCTTGTCCCACCATAGGCACCAAACCAGACCTTGGCAAGTGACATTGCCAGCCCTAAGAAGGAAGCAATGAAAACCACTTGTAAAAAATCTTGCCAAGAAAATTGCAAGAACTTATTCAGAGAGTTGCCAGGTGTCAATACTGTCTTGAAGGCACCAAAAAATTCTGAATTTGGCCTCTCAAAGATGTGGTCAGATTTCCAATAAGGTAATATAAATAAATTAAAACCATATAGAAATATAGAATTAAACTAATTACTAAGTTTTATAGGTCATTCCAAGGAATGGTGGGTGCATATGTACAACGGAAACAAGAATTTTGTACAGCATTTTTTCCAGTAAGATGACAGCTTGTCACTAGACTCCTGCCCGGAGTTCATGACTTAGTGGCAGCATATTTCTTGGTGTATTAGTTAAAAATTAGCAAGTGAAACACTTGGGCTGCCGCCTGGAATCTACTCACAGACAATCCCAAAAGCTTTAATTGTTAAACGATTCAAAGATTATGGTTTTATTGGACATGCAAGGCTTGGAGGCGTTACCCAAAATGTCCTTCTCTCACAGTCATGGCAATAGAAAGCAAATGGGCCCTTAGAAATAATCCACAATGTTAGCGCTTCAGCTCTACGAAAGACCCCATTTAATAAGATCATAATTTGTCTTCAAAAATATCTTGGAGCTCCCTTGAAATGACTGAATGCCGGACTATGGCCTAAACAAAACTGATCAATTTAAACAGCTGTGGTAAAGCTGCAGCCATTGGCACCATCATTAACAATTTAAAGCATGGCTGCCTTTATCTTCCTTCCCAGTTACACACTCATTATACTTGTTTTTATTTGTTAGAAATCAAGTCTGCTACAATATGTTTATTTTTAAAAAAAAAATCCAAATTGAACCCAGCTTTTCAAGATCACCAGCCTTGATTGTTTTGTGGAAAAAGGGCACAGCAGTTGCTTGCATATTTGTGATTCAATTCTGTTTTCTGAGCATATAGTAATATTTTTCATCAATATACTACAATATTAAGCATTGAGTCCATCAAGTGACTTTCTTTTTAGGATTTGATCTTTCCATGCTGTGCAGAGGTTTTGGGTTTTTTAAAAAAAAAATATCTTAAAAATAATTGACTAGATCTTTATTTGACCCTACACTGAGCCACTTGCAGAAAAGATATTCACAAGCCATAATGGGAGAGGGAAAGCAGGCAAGGAAGAATAGTAACATTAACCACTAAAAATCTTGAGATATTTGCAAATTGGAACATCAAATGGTAAGTAAGGCTATGAGTATATTCACATTTCAGCAAGCTGTTCTCAAGATAACTGTCGAAAACACATTTATATGTTTTACATATTGAGCCATTTTTATTAGCAGTTGCACCAATTAATCTCCAATTTTAAATGTAAATGCTACTTGGAAGTAAGAGCAGTTTCTTTCATTTATACCCTTTGTTTAGTTTCTATGCCATCTGATCAAGTATCCCACTCGAAGCAGTCTTCAAAATCTATTATCATTAGCTTTGATACATACAAATCTTGCTTGTCTACAAAATATTTTAAACTGTTATTTAAGTTATTTATTAACTGTAATATTAAGTTTATATCTGGACTGGAGATCCCAACTTCAGAATCCTACTCTGGAAGAAAAATTTACGAGTAGAATTGAGAAAGTTATGTCTCTTAAGCAAAGTTGCTTTACAGGGCTGTTGGGAGGCGAAAAAAACTTCCTGACTTCTTCAAGGGAAAACAGGGCAACAAAATTATGAAGAAACAACTATCCCAAGCCTAATCTTATTTATGTGGCAAAGTATCAACTGGATGTTATAAAAAACAGTCTAGTAGTGATCACATTTACAAAGCATAGCTACCTCTGAACCTGAGATGTGAAGAACTAAAATGCTTCCCAAATGAAATCAATTAATCCTCCAACCATGATAAATTCCTTAACCATTTGAGAGACAGATATTTCAGACTCTCTGACCCTTTATCACCAGACCTAATGGACTACTTTATTAATAATGTACTGCTCTTAAAAGGAACATTTTTTGAAGATTGTGTCGTTCCAGTGTTTTGCAAGAGCTGCTACAGTGCAGAGATTGATATTTTATCATCTCTCATGAGTACAGCATGAAAATTGAATGCCAGTCTGTAGAAAGATAAAATCTGTATTCCTATGTATTGGGGGTTCTTCCTTATAAGTAATACAATCTTCATATATATAAAGTATATACTTCCCAGTTAGTTCCATCAGGTTTCACTAACCCTTTTCCCAACAAATACATGTCCAAATTGGGTAGTTTTTATACAGCCACACTCAAAACAACAAAATATTAAGAAGGAATACAGATGTTTATTTCCCAGAAAAGGTCTAGGCATTGATTGTATTTGCAAACATTGCCACACATAAGGTTTCTGCCATTATGAAACAGCAATTCCTCTCAAATTCCTGCTAATTTCAGTTAAATCTAACCACAGTCAATTACTGCCTCAAAGTTACCATCTTAAAGTAAAGAGAAGCTGTCTTCCTAGTATCTTTGTAACAGCAGTTTTTTGTATGTGTCAAGCACATTACAAGTTTTGGGTATCCTAAGCTATCATAGAAGTATTCCCATATTTAAAGAAGGTGGGAAATGAGAAATAGTAATTTGCTTAAGTATACAGATAGTAAATATGGATTTTGGGATCCAAATCCTGGAAAATAAAGAATGAACTAATCAATGGAAAGAGGAGAATCTTTGCAGTCATAAAATGTTCCATCATAGTTGGCCTTATTTCCTTTTTTTAAAAAATATGGATAAAATGGATTGGCAAAAGTAGCAATTAAATTTGATATCAACCATATCCTTTGGGTATGAATTTGTTTATTACATGTTTTTTTTTTATTTACAAACTTTCTGTTCACCAAGAAACAATTCCCAGAATACCTACCAGAATAGCTTTTTATGGGAACCATTAAGACAGATATGGTATTAATTATAAAGAACCAATACATGTTCAGATATTGAATCTCCATCATCTTTGTTCTTTCATCTTACAATTTTTTTAACCAAGAATGTGATAGTTAATATCATCTATTTGATATGCTCTGTTTTTCCAAATGTCACAATGCTTATCTACCGATGGCAATCAGTATAGTTTTTATTCACTTTTTCATCATGTTTTGCCAGATCTTCCAACTATCTATTCCTACTTACCTTTACTATTTTTCAATTGCTATCATCAATAATCAATCCAGTTAATAAACTTTCAAATAAAGTACCTTTATTCTTCCTCCTGCACTGTATAGTTTTCTGGAACAGCTGCATTATACAGTCCCTTGGCAGCAATAGCTTCCTCATTCAATTTATATTTTGCCACATGTAATTAAAGATTAGTTTTCATCTGTTATCTCATGGAAGCATGTCCATTTCAAAGCAAGAGGGCTTATCATGGGAAGACTGAAAGCACTCTGCAATATATATAATTATTTGTTCAATCATTTCATTGTATGCATACTATGCTACACATGCATTTTTAAGATGGAGAGTACTTAAAATGACATTTTAGAACAATTCCCTTGTTCATCTTCATGCATTCACCATTATGATGATAGGTATCTACCTCTTTGTCCTACCTCGCCTCTTGTCTATTAAGTGCTTTCTTAAATAAGCTAATGGTGTCTCCCCATCAAGTGGATTATACCTTCTTGATCAATTTACCAACAAAATTTTGACTTGTGATATTATTACAGAAATCTATGCAACACTAAGTGCCTAAAGCTCTTTAAAAGATTCCAATTGTCCCCACCACTGTAATGGAATTATCTTTCTTCTGTTCAGAATCTGTAGTATAAATATACTTTGATAATTAATCTGTTACATATATTTAAAATCTTTTTCCAAAAGCTTTAATTTCTGTAACCATTTCTCTTTTTTTTACATAATCTCTTGTGTTTCTCTATTTTTCAGTGTTCCCATTGTATAGTACTCCTTCTCCCAAAATAATATTGAAATAAATGTGAGAAAGAATCCAATTTCCTCCTAAACCACTTCCATTTTCTTGCAGAATTGTATGTACCATTTATGCATGATAGTTGTACTCATTTTTATGTGAGTACATCCAACTGGGTTGAATAAATAAATGTTGAATAGACATTACAACAACTCGATTTTATTTAAGAAGTAAAGTACTTTTACCAGGATGCCCAAATAACACCATGATTTTTTTCTAAATTCTCAAAATGAAATAAACCAGAAGTATCAATATGATAATACATAGGTTGAGAATTCAGCTGAATGAATTTTAAAATGAAATATAAGTTTTGTGTACCCAGCTTGTACTGATATTTTGCATAAGGCTTTTATTTTAATTAGTTATATTTCAGCTGAGATATTCTCCAGAACTTTCAAAATTGACTCCCTATTTTTTAAAACAGTTCGATATACCATATACTTATTTGTTCAGTATTACTTATCAGGATGATCATTGGTATTTCACTTTCATTTTGATCGACTACATTTGATCTACTAACTTCACTTGTGATCTACTAGCTAATTCCCTCCTTTATATATGCTTCCATTTAAGCCTGAATCAGCCAAATGTAAGATTTCATTCCAAGAATTTTAGTATCTACTTTCCCCCCCTCATTATTCAGCACTAACTACAATAGAGATTACCTATTTACTCTACCACTTGCAAATGCAGGTAATTTACTAGAAATGGTTTCCCCAATTTATGCAGAATGCCCATGATTGTTAGTCTAACCTCTCTCTCTCACCAGATCTGCTTAAAAGATGAAAGTTTGTCAATTGTTAATATGCAGGGGATAGGGATGGAAAAAAAAGAGATTAATTTATTCAGATTTTTCTTGTTTGCTGAAAATATTTAGAATAAATTCATTTTCCTTAAATTTCTACATGCATTCCATTTTGTTTTGCTTTATGTAATAAATCTAGCAGACAAATCCTATTGATTTCAGCAAGTTCTACATGAACATAACAACTCTCTCTTTGATCTTTCCATGAAGCATCTTCTTACTTTAGCACCAAGCTCTACCTCAAAGTGCAACACTTTCAACTAAGTGTGAACTAAAAAGAACAAGTAACCACAATCAAACGTTTATTTTTTTTTGAGTTCTGGAGGGGATAAAAAAGAAAAGTCAGCGTATGCCAACAAAATAAGCAAGGGCAGTCTGCCATATATTTCTTATCCATACTGTATGCACATTAATTTCTGATCCTAAACAAGTTTCTTTGTAAAGTTCTCAGGGAAACTTTCTTCCCAGTTTAGGATAGCAAAGAGCACAATGCCGCACAGCATTAATAACCATCAATTCAAGACTCGTCTAAGGCACAACTTTAGAATTACTTAATGCAGTCATTTTTTAATTTGCTTGCCACCCTTTTTAAATAGGCTTTTGTCACAAACTATTTGTTTCAGCAGCCTTAAAATTCCTCTGAGAATTATGACTGCTGTTATGTTATTTTCCATTAGAGCCATTCATTTAGTGTAACCTCTAGGCAAAACAACGTGCAGGGTTTCAGTAGCACTTTGAAAACCTGCAACACCTTTTTGATAAAATGTGTTGTTGTTTTTTTAAATGCATACCATTTTATTCCTCAGCATGCTTAGTGTGAGACACTACTTGCGAAGCCCTTAGAAACAGCTTTTTATCTCCAACCTGAACTGTGCCAAAGACTTTTTTCTGTCCCAAAACAATTATTTGCCAGTTTTATATATAGTCTAATAATCTACTGATGACTCAGAAGAGGCTACTAGAATAGTTAATTCTGGACAACTTATTTTTTAATCTCTGGTACATGATTAGAAAGTTTTTTTAAAAAAGCGAATATTTGGATGTGGTGTAGAACCGGAGTTAATTCAGAATTCTACACTGTCACTTTCACTCACCTATCAGATTATCTGTCCAAATTAAGATCTTTTGAAATAGTAACATTACTGAAGACCTCAAACATTTTAAAATATAGTCAGAATGTAAAATAAGGTAGATTCAATGCAAACTGTGCTATAACCTAATGCAAAATTTTGTTTCAGTTTGTTGTAGGCAAACTGGGTTGTTATGAATTAAATTATGGAGGTTTATATTTTTAACTTACCCAATAACAGATTTTTATAGATTACATATTGACACCTGCATATAAAATTTAAACATTTTTGTAAATATATGCAAAATATCTGCCACCTTTAAACAAACAGAGAAAAATCAATTTTGGGGCAGAATATCTGGGTATTATTCTAGCTAAGCGGCATCCTGTCTTAACTAAGAATTTTGGAAAAGGATATTAAATAAAGCACCTAATCAGTGTTGTGAGCAATATATTATTTTAGTTACACACTGCTTAAACAATACAGGAGTCTGATAGCACCTTTCCTGACTAACAATTATTATTGAAAGGCATTTTCATGAACTGCAGCCTACCTCAACAGATGTATTATGCCTTTTAACAAAATTTATTGGTCAGAAAAGATGGCAATCTGACTCCTCCTAATTTTGGCTACCATAAACAATCCGTGTCCTGTTCCTACAATATCTCAAATACCGGTAACACAGTCACCATATCAAACGTTCCACCGAGCACTTTCTTAAACGGCAGCATTTTTTAAAACAGTATCTTAAGTAAGCTGGAAGGGGGGGGGAGGGAGAGAATAATATTGATTTTCACCCTGAACAACTCAGAATTTCCCATACTTTCCTTTGGTCCACTTCTCTACCTCACCCACAAAGCCTTCTCTAAACTAGGCATTTTGGCTTATGCATTCCAGCTATGATTTAAAAAACAGGAAAGACAACATGTTTAAATGGCACCCCTATGTATAGATCTGGCACCTGACTGCAGTGCACAGTATGTCCCTGATGGATTTTGAGAAATGAAGAGAAAGGAATGAGGGTGGGGAGAGAGGGACTTTTGAACCCCCATGTTATGGTACAAAAGTTTCACTGGTGACCTCTCTGTACACATTTTTGTATTTTAGCCTGAAACTTGACAAATGTTCCGCTTTCTCTAAACCCTTCACTTTCCTCTAGTCTAGCTGTAGAAGAAACTGTATGCAAAACTTGGCTAGCCAGTCACCGCTTTTTTCCTAGACAACCCCCCCCCCACACACAACTGTACCTTAAGTTGCAAAGGGGGGCTGCCAATTTATTACAGCAGCAACGCTAGTCTTCGAACCTTCCCTCTGTTAAAGTCTATACGCTCATTCTTGATACCCAGTCTGAATTTATTCTCTACAAATACATATGAAAATATTTTTAATTTCTGTTTTGTTTTTTTGTTTTCCCAAATAGCAGAAACTTCCCAAACTTAGATCATTCACTAAAGGAAAAAAAACAACAAATAGCCCAACAAGCGTCTTCCCTCCCTCAAGCGATCAAATCAACCTTTATTTTCAAGGAGCATGCTTCGTTGTCGTGGTGTTTTTAACTACGAATAGAGGGAGAGAAAAAGACGAGTGCGGCAGAACGTCTGGACACTCTATTCTCTGCTCTGGCACTGGGAAAGGAAAGGACGATTTGTTTTAACCCTACCTTGGGGGCGGCAGCGATAGCAAGGGAGGGGTGGGTGGGAATCCTGTTACTAAGGAAGTT
>JANHFL010007646.1:176817-189621 GCA_032468155.1 Oxyrhabdium leporinum
AAGCAACTGGACTTTCTGGTTTTTCTTTGAAGAAGTTTCGCTTCCCATCCAAGAAGCTTCTTCAATTCATGTTGGATGAGAAGCAAAATGTCTTCAAAGAAAAACCAGAAAGTCCAGTTGCCTCTTGAAAAAGCACCCTTGGGACTCCATCTGGGAAAGGAGAGTCCACCAGCTTCCAAGGGAATGTGTTCCACTGTAACAGCTCTTAGATGTTAAGATTTTTCCCCCTGATGTTTATCAATATTACCTAACCATTATAGGTAGTCCCTGGTTAACAACTACTGGTTCAGCAACCATTTGAAGTTACGACAACACTGAACAAATGGTATTTACAATCAATCCTCAAAGTTCTGGCTGACTGAGAACTCCCATGGTTATGTGATCACGATCCTGCTGATTGACAATTGGCTCATACTTAATGGTTGCAATGTCACCTGTCACGTGATAGCCATTTGCAAATTTTCTTGCCAGTTTCCCAAAAGCAACGTTAATGGGAAAGCTGGCAGGATAGGTTACGAGTCACTCTGGTAAGCTGCTTGCATTCTAGCAGCTTCTTCTCCTGAGGAGTCAAGCTATAGTACCCATAGCACCCCACTGCCTGCAGTGGCCATTTGCTCACCCTCTCCCACTGGCAGTAGCCACTTACCTGCCTGCTGACCTGTTTGCAAGCCACCTCTTCACCTAGCAACTCGCAATTCTCTATTAATGACAGCAATGGAGAGCTCCAGAATTGCTGTCACTAAGCAATTCAGTCATGGTGTCATGCTTTTAAACTGCATCACTTAGTAATGAAAATTCCAGTCTCAATTGCCGTGATAACCTTAGGACTAGCTATAACTAATTGTTTCTTATTTTGTCTTTTGGAACAAGTTCATCACATCTTCTACATCAGGGGTGTCAAACTGGTGGCCTGTGGGACAGATGCGTCACATGCAGGCCACATCTACCCCAGCTCCACGAATGGGGAAAAACAGCCAAAACGTCACATGACGCCAGCGTGACTCCATGAGTTTGACACCCGTGTTCTACATGATAGGCCTTAAGTTTTTTTTTAATGCAGCACTCATGACTTCCCACCTCCTCCTTCAGGCTAAGCTTTTAACCTCTGAACAGTCTCTAATTTGTCAGTTCTTCCCTATATTGTGGTGCCTAACACTGAATGCAATATTGTGTGCGTGTGTGTGTCTGTGTATGTATGTGTGTGTGTAGTTTGACCAGTGTTTAATAGAAAGAAACAATTACTTATCTTGATCTTCACACTTAGGACTGTGGTGGGTTTTTTTTTACAGGGCTGCATTACAGGTAGTTTTTGACTTACAGCCATTCGTTTAGTGACCATGCAAAACTGCAACGGCACTGAAAAAAGTGAATTATGACTATTTGTCCCACTTATGACTGGTGCAGCATCCCCATGGTCATGTGAGTCAGACGCTCAGCAACTGGCATGTATTTATGACAGTTGCAGTGTCCCATGGCAATGTGATCAACTTTTATGACCTACTGACAAGCAGGCTCAGTGGAGAAGCCAGATTCACTTAACAATCACTTAATCAACTTAATGACTGCAGTGATTCATTTAACAACAATGGCAAGAAAAGTCACAAGATGGGGAAAAACTCACTTAACTGCCTTGCTTAACAATGAAAATTTTGGGCTCAATTCTGATCATATGTTGAGGACTACCTGTATACCGTAGACTCATATTCAGCTTATCCAGCACACTCAGATCCTTTTTTGGTATATAATTTTAATAAAGCTTTTTAGCAAGAAGATAACACTAATACAAACTAATACAAAGTATATAGGAAAAAATAAAAATAAATAAAAGAAAAAGTGCAAGAAAGGAAAACAATTAAGAAAAATAGAAAAGAAAGAAAGAAAGAAAGAAAGAAAGAAAGAAAGAAAGAAAGAAAGAAAGAAAGAAAGAAGTGGCTTCTGATATTCTTCACAGCAATTCTAAGTAAAAATACACACACACACACCTCTCTAAAGCAGGGAGATCCAACTTTGGCAACTTTAAGACTTGTAGACTTAAACTTTCAGAATTCTCCAGTCAACATGGCTGGTTGGAGAATTCTGGGACTTGAAGTTCACAGGTCTAAAAGTTGCCAAGGTTGGACGCCCCTACCCTAAAGTGACAACATGTTATTCTTCTTTCTATAATCTATCCTATCTAATCAGAAATCAGACATTCTTTTTTTTTCATTTTTACACAAAAAGACCATTCCAGTCACCAATAAATGTAAATAATGTTTTTTCTAATAAAAGTTAGTTATCCATTTCAGCAATATCTACCAATGTCATCACACTCAGATGCTTTCTACATAGCTTGCTTCCAAGTTTGGTTTTCTCATCCACCCTACATGCCTATCCTTAATGTTTTCTACGAAGATAAAGAATTTTGTATTTACCTGTTTTTCTGTTGGGATTCATATTTGGATTTCTGCCATTCCAGCTTGTCAAGAACCTCCCAAATCTTGATACTATGCTCTAAGGCAGGGGTGTCCAAGCTTGGCAACCTTGGCAACTTTAAGACCTGTGGACTTCAATTCCCAGAATTCCCCAGCCAGCCACGTTTGTTATTCTCCCTAGTTTTGTTTCATCTGCAAATGTATTAATCGTATTTTCTAACCCCCTTATTCAAACCATTTCTATTGATCAGAACAGAGTGTAGAATGGAGCTCCATGTTATGCTATCTGACCCCTTCCAGTTGACATGGATGGATACATGTACACTTGTTTGGTATAATTCTTCAGTTTATTCTGCACCTAATAGTAGCATAATCCAATCTACATTTTGCCATCTTCCATTTTACAGGGGACTTTGTCAAATGCTTTGCTGAAATCAAGCTACCATCGTAGTCCCATGGATGGCTAAGCTGATGACTCAATCAAAATAGAACATAGTGCTTTGACATGATTTATTCTTGATAAACCTATCCTGGCTCCTGCCAAATAATATGTTCTCTCCTAAGTGCTCACAAATTGAAGGCTTATTAAGAACAAAGAGTTATATTAATTGCAGAGGGATACAAATGTAATGAATGATTAGTCAATCCTAGGGTTTACCTGATATTAATTTCAAGCTGACTGACCTGTAGTTACCCGAGTCTTTTTCCCCACTCACCTCTTTGACGGGGGGTTGCGGTGGTTCATATGGTAAGACACTGGGCCTGCGCACCGCTGGGGTTGACAGCTTGGTGGTTCGATTCCCATGAACGAGTAAACCATGCAGGGACAAGAAAGGAGCCTCCTCCGAATGCCTACCGGCATTCAGGCATCCCGCGGGTAAAGATAACACCGCCCGAAAAAATTCCTTTCACAGAGGGAACCAGCCACCTCAGTGATCCCTGGCTAACATGTGCCTTACACTAAATAAATAAATAAATAACCTTTTTGAGGATAGGAACAATGCAGGTACTCCTCATCGTATGACCACAATTGAGTTCAACATTTCTGTTATTGAGATGGTTGTTAAGTGAGGTTTGCCCCATATATGACCTTTCTTGCCACAGTTGAGCGAATCACTGCATTTGTTAAGTTAGTAACATGGTTGTTAAGTGACTGTGGCTTGATTTTGCTTGTTAGAAGGTCCCAAAAGGTGATCACATGACCCCAGAACAATGCAACTGTCATAAATACATGCCAGTTGCCAAGCATGCAAATTTTGATCATGTGACCAATTGGGATGCTGCAACAGTCATGTGAAAAATAATCATAAGTCACTTTTTTCAGTCCCATCATAATTTTGAGCGGTCATTAAATTAATGATTGTTAGTCAAGGACTACCTGTATTTCCTTTTGTTGGAGCCTCTGACATTAGGTCCATCTTCATGATTTCTGAAAGGTCACAGAAATGGACTCTGGGATAACATCTGCTAGTGTCTTTAAGAAATTTCCAGAGTCCCAATTTAGTTAGGCAGCATGAAAATGTAGTAGATTGTTGTATATAATTGGTTTGGCTCTACAGCCTTAAGTGCATTTATTAATTTAAATGATTTATATAGCCACCTATCTTATAACAGTGACTCTAATTACCATTTTATTCACCTTGGATTGCTACTCCCTTCTTTTGTTGTTAATTTCATTTAGGTCCATTTGAATAGAGTTCTCACTTTTGGAAAACACAAGCAGAATAGCAGTTGTAGAGTTCTGCACTTTGAATTACTCTTGCAATGGGTCCACTTTGTGCTTTCTCTTCTTTTTATTGTTGACATAGTCCCAAAATGCTATTTTTGTTGCTTTTAGCTACTGTTGAGTATGCTCTTATGCTTTAACCTTTCCAATTTAATTTCTGCAGGTATTAACTACTTGATGGTATACCTGCTTGGTGATTCCACCCACCTCCTATTTTCTATGCATGAATTCCGTACATGTATTTTCTATACATGCAATTCACAGCTTATCAAAAGCTCCCTATACATCTACAACAGCTTCTTAAACTGCCCTCGTTTCCCCGCCCTCCTCGCTGGAATAATGTGCACTTGTAGTTTGAGTATCTTCTTTCTGAAAAGATCTCAGCTTTCCTAGGTTTTAAACTGAGGATTTCTGTCCATGGGAACCCACCTAATTCTTTTCTAAGCCTGTTGAAATTGATTCTTCTGCAAAGTCTTAAGAACTAGTTTTGTACTTTCTTGAATCCCAAGATGACATGGTCATTTTTCTAAAGGTCTCATTGGCTCATATATTACTACTTTCATGTACTTGGGATGGGCATAGAGCCTGTGTTATCATATTAAATAAGCAAACCTCTCAGCCCAGACTCATGTGATAAAGTGAATGTCTTTACATCGCTTCTGAGTCCTGATGGAATTAGAATGAAGCCAGGACCAAGAAATCTATTCTATCTTCAAATGTTCCAACACAAAAATATGTGTAAGAAATAAGTATCATGATGAAACAGAAATCTATATGTAAGGAACTATATTTGTATAATGATACCTTTCAATATTAAAGTGTACATTATGTGTAAAGAGGGAAAGAGGCATACCTTCATCTGGCTTGATATTCTTCACAAATGCATTTTTTGCATGAGTTTCTTGCTCACTGTAATCATGCTGTAAGTAATGGTCCTATTATAGCTGGAGGTCAGGAGATCAAGATTCATGTCAAGGCAAAGGGATCTGGAAACATGAGAAGTGTCAGGCTGAAGGACATTTTATCATGTTTGGTGGGCATGTAAAAATTCATTTGGGATACAAATGCATGCATTAATTCAGAAGATTTTAAAGGCTGAAGTACTGAGACCAGATACTTTGCTTTTGGGACTAATGGACAAGCAACTAGAAAAAAGTCACAGAACTTTGTTTTTATATAGGACAATTGCCAGGAGACTATTATATACTCAAAAATAGAAAGGCTTGACACTACCTACAACAGAGGAATAGTTGTTGAAGATGATGGAAATTGTGGCTGAACAAACCTCTTTGAGTACAGTAAAAACAATATCTACATTTATGGTCAACTGGAAACCCTTTATAGACTTTTTGCATGAAACAGAAAAAAATGTAGTTATGATCTGTGGTTCTGAAGATTAGAAAAAACGAGTAATAGAAAAAAGTGAAGGGTTATTTTTTTGTAATTATAGAATGAGGAATAATTTTATAAATGTACTTATATTTGCTGCAAAGGAAATCAGAAGCTTCTTTCCATTTTTCCTTTTCAATTCTTTTCGGCACTTTTGCTTTTCTTCTTTCTTCCTTTATTGCTTCCGTGCTTTATTCATTTGTGTTAGTTTTTATGTGCTTTGTAAAATTTAATAATGTAACTGTATATTAAAAAGAATCATGCTGAAATGGGTTCATCTTATCTTGCATACTGTGGCACACAGTGGTCAACCAAAGGTATTCAGATATGATAAATTTAACCAGCATGGAGTGGAAGATGATAGATTCTTTCCATTGTTGCTCCTTAGCAACTAGTTATCTAAGTCTTGTGATATTGAAGATAGTGATTTAGGAGACATCACTGATAGCCCACTTGTCTTTGAATTTGTCCAGTCCCCCTTTTAAAATAAATCAAATAGTCGACATCCTTTCCTTGAGAGCAAATTCTATAGTTTAACAATGGTATGCCTAAGAGCTCAGTGGAAAGAAGAATCCATCTATTTTCCTAGTTAATACATCCCATCCATGTGCTTAATTATGATTATTATGAGGTAGACCCAATGCACCTTTTGAAATGTTGGAACCCGGATATGGTTAGTAAGTCACCTGACACATCTATTTTCTAGTTTCAGGTTAAAAAAACCAAAAACCTTTGGCTTTTGATGTTCACTTGAGCATTACAGTGCTGTTATTCCCACTTAGCTTAAATTTTAAGACTGTGGATCCTTTTGATCCAGAAACAGCACGAAGGGGAAAAAAGAACACTTCTTACGGTTGCAAGTTGCTGAGAGGAAGAGTCGTTACTTTATTTGGGCAAAATACAGATTTCCTCCCTCACCTAAGATTCAAAAACGAAGTCTTGAATGTAGAGTTTGAAAAGATAACCAGCATTTGACAGGTGGAAGCTCAGCAGTTTGTCAACATTCCATTGGAAGGCTTAGAGAAAGCTGTATAGTGTGCATATTGTCAATGATTCATAACAGACAATAGTTGTGCTGAGATGGGGATAATATTGATTGAAGACTGTGGGAAAAGCTTTTTAGGATTTCTTTAAAAACAACAACAATAGTACAAGCAGAAATAGTGGGATGCATTTGCCTTAATTATTCTTAAAAGTTGATTCTCTCTTCTCTTTTCCATTGAGAGCCTTCCCTGAAATATTTGCTGTACTTCTGGTATTGGAGAATTATTATATAGGTATAGTAAATATATTTGTATTGGAAACTAGAATGGCAATACTGGCAGAGTGTTCGTAGAATGCTTGCAGTCCGTCATCTAAACCTTTACTCATCAAGGAAACTCAGTGTTCAATTGTTAGGTTAACCCAGTGCTGTTGTTCTATGAAGAATTTAGTGGGTGACCTAATCTTCTCCACAGCAAGTTTGTAACATTATTAAAAGATGGAACCAGGGTAGTGTATTCGCAAATCAACTGAACATAATTTATCACTGGATAAGCCTGTGCAAGGAGAGAGAGAGAGAGAGAGAGAGAGAGAGAGAGAGAGAGAGAAATATATATATTTATATATATAAATATATATATTTATTTCAGGAATAGGCATCTCTTCCTTTCACTTGGATACAAGCTGTTTCAACAATGTGACCCAAACATCTTGGACTTGAAAAATAAAAGTCAAATTCATACCGAGGTAAAACGTTTAAGCCAGCATTAGTTTTAAGAAAAGTATGCTAGCTTTCACGTTTCCATCAGTGTTAAACAGCTTTAATATGCATACACATACACACACTCAATCACAAAGACACATACACAAACAAAAAGGGGGAAGGAAGGTGAGAGGAAAGAAAATACAACATGTATTTTTTTATCTTTAAGTTAATTTAGTCTAGTTTAGGTGAGGAGTTCTTGAAAGCTGCTGATCTGAGCAACTTAATCCCAGAAGGACAGCTTTCATTGGAACATTAGAAGAAATATCATGACAGCAAGAGTAACTCTTGTTCGGTGACTGAATGTCCCTTTCTGGAAATCCTCAAGCAAAACCTAAAGGAACAGTTATGGATATTCTTTATTTTAGCAAGGAATCAGACAGGATACCCTATATGTTTACAGTTCTGTACTTGTATTTCAAATATTTATATGCCACTTATTAACCTTTTAAAACAGTTCCCAGGTAGAGTCAATTAACAACCATGAAAAGTCAATTTTTAAAAAAATGTTTGCCAAGGCAGAGGTTAAACCAAGGCGGTAAGCTCAAGGACTGAAACTATTGGCCCAAGGAAAGTATCTGGAATTCCTCAGCCTTGCTTAACCATGCAGCAAATTGCATTTCAGAAGCAAGTGTTTCAGGGAACATGAAAGTGATGCAAGAGATCTAAAGTCACTGTGGTTTCCTCCTCTTAATACTTTTACATCTCTTCTTCTTTTTTTTCTTGCCACTTGTTTTTTGCCGGACAGCTCTTCAGTTGTCTGGGTGCTAGGAAGGGTCTTTTGCTCCCTCTGATTAATTCTTCCTTTGAAAACATTTTCTTAGTTAAGAAAATGTTAGTTAGTTAGTAAAACTATTGTTCTCTTTTCTTCCCCTACAACTGAATGCTTCCCTAGGATCACATGTCTTCAGTTTTATGCCAATATTGTTTGTCCTCAACAAGAATTGGCAAGTGTCACTCCCCCCACCCCCTTGTGTCCTCATTCCTTCCCAGGTTCTGCAATCTAGCACTGGATGATGTCCAAATAGCAATAGCAATAGCCCTTAGACTTACAGTCTTATAGACTTACTTCACAGTGCTTTACAGCCCTCTCTAAGCAGATAACAGAGTCAGCATATTGCGCCCAACAATCTGGGTCCATATTTTACTGACCTTGGAAGGATAGAAGGCTGAATCAACCTTGAGCCAGTGAAAATCAAACTGCTGGTAGTCGGCAGAATTAACCTTCAATACTGCATTTCAACCACTGTGCCACCACAACTCTAAACATGTTGACTTTCCATTTGTTGTGATTTTTAAAAACATACATGGGCATATTTGGCAATGGAGGCAAGAAAGTAAGAAGGAAAAAATATATGCAATGAAAGAGAATTGAAAGCTAAGTCAATCAACATGTACTGCATTATCAACAGTGCTGGAAAGGCATTTGATCAAAGAAGAATTCAAAAACCAAGAGAAGATTCAGAACACAGAATAATAGAATTGGAAGGGACCTTGGAGGTCTTCTAGTCCAACCCCCTACTTAAGCAGGAGATCCTATACCATTTTAGACAAATGGTTGTTCAGTCCCTTCTTAAAAGCCTCCACTGGTTGATTGTTCTTATTGTCAGAAATTTTCTCTTCCTTAGGAGGAATTCCAAAGGCTGTTCCAACAGCATTCGAAAGAGAATATTTCTTTTCAGGTGAGTAGACTGATAGTTACCGAAATAAAATTCTCAGTCATAAGAAATTGATACGATAAAACAAAACATCCCTTAATTCTAAACATTATAAAAATAAGGTAAAACTAGGGTGAACATTGCATGGTGCACTTATTGTGGATTTGTGCTATAAATATCTAAAGCACTTTGAGGGTATCTCTAATTTGCATAAATATAATTCAATATTTGTAGATCAGTAGATATAAAAATTCATTTAAAATAATTACCAAAATGCCTTAAAACAGAAACCTCTTTCATATCTTCTAATTAATTCAAATTATTGAGCATTGGCTCTTACAATTTAAATATTAGATTAAAAAGTTGCTTACTGTCGATTGCAAATACTAATACAGCTTGTAGAGAGAGAAGATGCAGTTGAAATGCTGCTTTAAACTCAAAAATCAATGGAATTATATTAGAATGGATATTATTCATCTGTGCACCCATCCACCCACAAAGACACACACAAACACTTTTATGTAATTTTTGGGTTGCTCATGGATTTTTTTATCAAAATTTGAAAGGCAACAATGTTACAAGCACAAGATATTTGCAATGTGATTTTGAGAAGACAAACTACATTCACCAGCTTATTTCATAAGATAATCAGCTGGTATGATGCTCAAAAGCTTTTTTGGCATACTCGTCTGTATAATTCCTCCCCATTTTAACAAATGTGGATTATTTTTGTATATCTGTTTTCATATAATAAATTCATTTCCCAAATGCGATATGATAAGAATCTCAATCTCTCTACTTATCATGATTTCTTGAATCGAATAAAAATTAAAATATCTTTGTAAAGTATCCCTCATTGTTCAAGCATAATTTTGGATTTGTGGATTGGAAACTTGTTTTGGCTATTGGGATGATTCCCATGGTTCAGATAAATGGGTTGCCCGTTAAAGATGGTTAAATCATCAGATGCATGCTGACTATTTATCCTTCTCTCTCTCTCTCTCTCTCTGTCTCTCTCTCTCTCTCTGTCTCTCTCTCTCTGTCTCTGTCTCTCTCTGTCTCTCTGTCTCTCTCTGTCTCTCTCTGTCTCTCTGTCTCTCTCTCTCTCTCTGTCTCTCTCTCTCTCTCTGATATACTGTATACATTTTTTCACTTGGTTAGAAGAATATTTGGGGCAGTTGGACAAGGAAATCAGCTGTGTGGGCATTATTTCAGAGAAACAATCAACCAACTGTTCATACATTCATGTTGTACCTCAAAATTGCATGCATGTTTTTAAAGAGCTCATTGGAACATTAGCACACCCAATCTGTTTACACAGTAATAACATCATCTTTACCATTCATGGTGTATGCAGCCTGAAGCCACAATCCAAAATACACTTTGGAAATTTATAGCATCTTCTAGAATCACCCAACCATTGCTATGCCCAAATAACATAATGCAGACAGGCTTTATATCATTCTTCAATGGCGGGGTGATGCAATAAAGCATTAAAAGTCACTAGTGTGGAAATGACCCAAGGCTACAATCTCATACCTGCTTACTTCAGAGTAAACAATCATTGAGATACATTTCTGAGTAAACATATGTAAAATTATACTGTTAAAGTTTGGTGTTGAATCCAGCATTTGTGCAGGAATGGAAGCATGTCTTCTATTAGGATAAGGAATTTAAGTCCATTGGAAACTCCTTCACTGATGAAAATGACAGGGACATTCAGTTTTGTCGGTCCCTTTTTCTTTTCCACCTCACAAATTTTACTATGCTGGTTCACTGTGGCAGGAGTTTCCTGAGAGGAATGAGTGAAGAACACCACAATGTACTTTATATATACCCCCAGCAAGATCACCCAAATCGTGAAGCAAGCAAGTACCTACTATATAGTGGTCAGCAGCAATATAAGTAAATGCTGAAATGACAGTGGAAAAGGCATTGTTTTATACAATGCTGCATAGGAGAAGGCTTCATCCAGAAAAAAAAAAAAGAATAAATATGACAATATAGTGTTGGGTGGCCCCTTAGATTAGGTAGCACTCAACATGCTAGTGATAAACAGCAGAAGATCTTTTAGATTATTAATGATATTTATGATGCAGCTACATTAATGCCTTCCAGGTGTCTAGTTACTTATATTGCCATGCAAGAAAATAAAATCCAGAGCTGCAAAGATAGAATTACAGTGAGAATCTGGCACATAAGAAGCAGAAACATGGGAAAGCTCAACACAGTGAAAGATGAAATTAATTGATGATACATTGATATCTTTAGTATACACACTTTGAAACAGACTGGAAGTGGACACATTCAGTCAGACTATCATACAATTTACTACTTAGGACATGAACAAAAAAAAGGAATGGCATTGCTTTCATAGTCGGGAAGGATTTAGCAAGGACAGTACTTGCGTACCATATAGTCAGTGACTCAATAATATCAATTAAACTTTGTGGACAAGCTTTTAATATGACGGATATCCAAGATTATGCTGCACCTACTGATGCAGAAGAAGAGGATGTTGATGTGTTTTATGGTCAAGTTCAGTCTGAAATGAACAGATCAAGAAAGCAAGATGTGCTGCTTGTGGTTGGAAAACTGGAATGCTAAAACTAGAAATAAGAAGGAGGAAAATGTAGATGGGTTGTAGGGTCTAGGAAACTGAAACAAAGCAGGAGAATGAGTCATTGGTTTCTGCCAATCTGAGGGCATCTTCACTGCTAAGAGTTTTCAAACAATCAAAAAGATACCTAAATACATGGATGTCACTGGATGGAGGGCACAGGAGTTGAATTGGCTATATTGTTGGTACAGGGAGGAGGAAGATGCTCAATTATAAAAGTAAAGGTATGGCCAGGGACTGACTATGGAACAAATCACAAACTGCCCATGTGCAAGTATGAAACCAAGCTAAAGAATATGCCAAGAAAACAAACAAGTGAATCATAGATAAACTCATCAGAGTTGGATTTGAACACATTATGTGAAGACTTAGCCCATTTGAAAATTCTATAACGATGGGAAAAATGGAAAGAAGTGAACAACCAACAACTACCAGTAGGTAGATGGGTTTGATTACAGCAATGATAGCACACCACTGAAAGGACTGAAGGGCCAGGTTAGGAATAGATCCTCCTGGGACAGGTGTTTTCTCTGTGATCACTAAGTATCAAGACCAATGTGATAGCATATGATTAATTATAACCAATTTCCCACTACAGCTCTCACCTCCAATTCTCACATTTTTCATAAGGATTTCCTAAGGTCCAAAGAAATTTCAACGGTCATAATGAATTGTAGAAGAAGGATGGTACATTCTCCCTTTGAGTCATGAGATCGTCCTTGGTATATTAGGTTCTACTCCACTACTTGGGACTCAAAACAAGAGTGTATTCTTTATTCATTATCTTCATTCATTTTTGTACTGACTAGAAATAGGCAATTCTACAAAGCAGTTAGAATACACTTTTGTGTATGAATCAGCAATAAATTACTCTAAAATAGAATCAGGAGTACACCATCTCAAGACTGGTAAGCTAAGACTTTTTTAATATCTGTTTTACTAGACTGGCAGTCTCCAGATGTGTAGGGATTATAAATTCCAGAATTCCCAGATGTCATGGTTATCCTAAGAGTTGCAATGCCAACTCTTAGGATAACCATGGTATCTGAAAGACAGCAAGCTGATGAAGGCTCAAATACCTTCCCATATCTTGCTATCTCACACAAGAACTAGCACTTTATTTCTTGACTGTTTATTCATATGATTAAAAATACCACACTCCCAGGCCAAATCCTCCTTTGCATGAGCCTAGGTGGCGCAGTGGTTAGAGTGTTGAACTGCAGGCCACTTCTGCTGATTCAATCTAGCGGTTCAAA
>JANHFL010007646.1:203264-233164 GCA_032468155.1 Oxyrhabdium leporinum
TATCTATCTATCTATCTATCTATCTATCTATCTATCTATCTATCTATCTATCTATCTATCTATCTATCTATCTTATTCTTTTTTCACTTTATATTATTTCTCTTCCCTTCTTCTCTTTTTCTGATATCTGTTTGCATTATTTTTAGTATTGCAATATATATGTGTGTGTGTGTGTGTATATATGTATGTATGTGTACACACACACACATATATATGTATAAAAATTTCCTCACTGAAAAAGCCAGCAATATTTTATTTAAGTAATACAATTCAAGAATTCCTCACTGCCAAACGAGCAAAGTAGCTGATAAATTCCCTGATCAAGGCATTAGAACAGTATGCTTATCAGATTACTTGATGCCTCTTCCTGTTGAGTCCAGAACTGGACTGTTTGCTGGAGTTCTCCCAAACCAGCTGTTCTGGCTAGCTGTTCTCAAAACGTACCTGTTTTACCTGCAGTGCTGACTCATCAAGCCTAAACATATCCAACTATCTGGAAAATATGTTCATGGTTTATATGCTTGGGTAATTTTGCAATCTAATCAGAACAGACTGATGTGAAATTTAAAAAAATATTTCTCATATAGATAAAAACAGGCAACCTCCTACTAGGTCAGGCTACTTACAAAAAAAGGTCCAGATGAAAACTGACCAAAACAGATTCACTTCCAGTCTTTTGCACAGAGTGGGTGAAAGAAAAAAGCAGAAGAAATGTTGACCACTGACTCAACAGAGCTTGCATTTGATTCAAGCAGTTCCTGGAATTACTTTGTAATGGCTTCTTCATAGTTTCACTACAATAAAACTACTTATCTATGCCTTATGAATTATCCATTTAAAATGTATTTAGAAGTTTCTCTTTAATGGGCCTTTATAAGTCATTGATATTTCAGCTCTAATATTTTTATTCTTTAAATGTATTTATTTTAAATGCTGCGGGCCATTTAGTTTACTAATGTTATGTTTTAAGATGAGATCTTAACTTGGTATACAGTGTATTGTATATTATTATATACAATATACACACACACACACACATATGCAATATACCATACAGTATATTGTACCAACACATCTAGTGTGCGTTTTATCCTTTTCTAGTATACCGGTTAATACTTTCATGAAAATAAAACTACTAGTACTGAAACTACTACTACAGGAATTACTGATACAACATTGACATGCCACTACAAATAAGCAGAGACTTTCTGTATCACAAACAATAAATCAGCGGAAGAGATTTCTGCTGAAGTAAAGTTACTAGAAGATGTACAAAACTGCAATCTGATTTGAACCTTGCCATTAACGGAAAGAAATAGCAATAGCACTTAGACTTATATACCGCTTCACAGTGCTTTTATAGCCTCTCTAAGCAATTTACAGAGTCAGCCTGTTGTCCCCAACAATCTGGGTCCTCATTTTACTGACCTCGGAAGGATGGAAGGCTGAGTCAACCTTGAGCCGGTCAGGACCAAATTCCTGGCACTAGGCAGAGTTAGCCTGCAATACTGCATTCTAACCACTACTCCACCACAGTTACTCAAGTTAACTCAAGTTAAACCCCCTCTGAATTGAACTTGATTCCTGGTGACTTCATGGGCACATCCATGCAGTTTGCCCAGTCTAGTCCTGCCATTCCTTGGGTATCTCCCATCTCAAGCCATCTTCAGTTTGTCTTCTTAGCTTCAGAATTTAGGCAACATTAACTAAACAAGTGAGCATTAGCCCATTTCAATTTTTCAGTAAGCTTGGTTGGCAGCACTATTGGAAAACCAGATGGGTCACACAACAGCCCATTCAGTAGAAAGACATCAAAGGCATTTAAAAGCACCTTTGTATTTAGATTCTCTCTCTTTTTGGGCTGGAGCTTTGAATAAAAGTAGGCCATTCTGGAGGATGAAAAGGGGCTAAGGTGAGAGGTGAGAGTTTTTTCAGACATTTAGGAAGTGAGGAAATCTATGGCGTTGCTGGCTGGTTGATGTACCTATTACTTCCTCCTCTGTGAGTGAAAGAAAGAAAGCTGGGAAATGAGAGCACAACAAGGAAATGTACTGTGCATGAAAATTAGGATTAATCAAAGGCTGACAGAATTCAGGGACCCAACTTTTCTAAATCTGAAGAATGGCTCATTGGCTTGCTATCATCACTTTGCAGGTGCCAAGGATTGTGTCCATCATAAATGTGGGTTATAATCTTAGTGCAGATTTTTTTTGCTTCAGAAATGGTGATTCAGATAGTAAAATCACTATGTACTTTAAAGTAGAAACATATTATCTTTATTTTTTGACATGAAAAGTTATTGGGACATTATGAAGATTATTGGAGTAATTTTGCTTGGTGAATGTTCCCTGTCATCTTTTCCACTTAAGAGGAGCCAAATGAAATATAAAATTATTCCTGAAGCTTAGCAAAACTAAAATGCTTGTAATATTGATGTGGTAAACCAAGAGGCTTGATCATAGGATCACAGAATTGGAAGGGACACTTATAACATTGAGTATAATCATCTACTAAATGTAGGAATCCAAATGAAAGAATTCCAGACAATTAGCTTTTTAGCTTCTACTTGAAGACACCCAATGTTTATCAACTCTCTGGGTAATTAGTTCCATTGCTGAACTGCTACTACTGTTAGACACTTCTTCTCACTACCTTTTACTTCCTCCATTAAATCCATCATTCCAAACCCTGAATGTTAGAAATACAACAAAATAGTAGCAGTAATGAAAATAGGTCCAGGGGCTTCTAAAGTCAGTATAATGAAACTTCTGTCGTGATATCATAACTCAAGATCTTTGCAACACAAGTACAAAGATGTCAACATTCATATCATAATTTCACATTGTATGTATCATCACATTGTATGATTTCACATTGTATTTGCCCACCTTCCTCCGCTCTCACATTTCTTTGTTATGACATCCTTTCAGATATCTGAAGAGAACTCTCATTGTCACCGTTTCTCAAGGCTAAATATACCCAAGTCCTTCAGACTTTCTTCAGAAGCCTTCCTTTCTACTCTCCTGACCCAGGTTGTCCTCATCTGAACCCTTTCCAAATTCTTTGAACCTTCTTAAATTGTGGTGACCCAGAAATGAACACAATAGTTAAGGTTGGATCCAACCAAAGCAGAATAAAGTAAATAATTATTGCCCATGATTTAGAAATTATATTTTTGCTGGTGGATATCAAAACAGTATCTTCCTTTTTTTTTGGAGCCATATCACATTGCAGATGTGTTCATTTTGCAGTCAGTGACTTTTGGTATTAGTTAATTCATGTCAACAGCCACAAAATTTGAACAGAGCCCTGTCATGTCCAAGTGTTATGAAAGGAGGATTTAAGCAACAGGACGTGAATTTAGCCACATTCAGTACTGGTGAAATTTCTTTCATGGAATTCAGACCTTATGCTGGATTAATAAAACTAAGAAAATAGAGTGGGCTTTTTTGTTTATGGAGCGTTTTGGTTTGTTTTGGTTTTGCTGTTATGATTATTTATCTAAAGATTAAATAGAGATGAAGGACCTCCAATGGTGTTTTCTTAGAGTGGCACTGAACTTTATTTTGTTAAACAATTTGAGATTACTACACAATGTTAACACTAGAGGGGAAATAATAATTTTTAAAAATAATTTAAACTGACGCATTTGAAAAGAAATAAGTGCTTCATGCAAAATCAGTGCATGGGAGTCAATGACAAAAATTCCTCACTGGAAATTGAACATCTTGGTCCAGATGTTTTTTCTCTGACCTGCAAGGTTGCCATCTGACTTATGACTTATCTGATATACCTCCTTGTCTGTAGGAAATATGCGAACGCAAGAATGGCCATCCTTGCAGCTGGACAATGTATGGGAGAAGCTCCATTCAACTAGCAATAAGAATTAGGATATGTCTTCTCTCAGAACTTAGGCAAACGTGAACTGACAAGCTCTCTGTTTTGCCCTTAAGGTCTCTGTCCAGAACGGTTAGTATCTCAGTGCTAAGCTGTCTCCTCTCCCCTCCCTTCTGTACATACACGACTGCTTTTTCAGCATTTCTTTAATGTGACATACCACTCACATGAGACATTGCTAGATATCTGCTTAGTGATCATAAGAGAGCTCTGTCTTCATTAAAATTCAGCCAGTTATTACGCAGTTATTATGCAGTTATTATGTAGGGATTTTCCTCAATTAAGCCATGGGCTGAGAGAGCCACAGCCAAAGGAAGAAAAGAGACCACAATGGTATCGAAGTAAGATATGAATAAGGATTACGCATGATTTTCCCACTATGAAACAAAAGTTGTCTGCTGTTTAACAATGTATTATATATATATCTTCATTATATAATCAGTCTTCAAATAACTGAGTTTTGACATATATGGTTATCATTTTTCAAACTTTTGTGCATCATGCATTCATTCTCATCCCATTGTGTTTTAAAATAGATGGCATTCCATAAGTGGGGAGAAGATAGTGACATTCTCTCTTTTCCCTCTCTTTTAAAAAGGCCTTACATAGCTAGGTAATCAAAATGAGAGGATGACTACACTCTGTGTGTGTGTGTGTGTGTGTGTGTGTGTGTGTGCAATAATGTGCATAAACAGGATATAAATGCAATGTGGAGTACTAATTTACAGGACAATGCCTAATGGGTGAGTTCAAGCATCAGGTAGAACCTGATTTACAGATAGTCCTTGACTTACAACCACAACTGAGCCCAAAATTTCTGTTGCTAAGTGAGACAATTGTTAAGTGAATTTTGCCCCATTTTACGACCTTCCTTGCCACAGTTATTAAGTGAATCACTGCAGTTGTTAAATTAGTTATACAATTGTTAAGTGACGTTGCTTGTAGAAGGTTGCAAAAGTTGTTCACGTGACCTGGGACACTGCAACGGTCATAAGTATGAGTCAGTTGCCAAGCATCTGAATTTTGATCGTTTGACTATGGGGATGCTGCAACAGTTGTAAGTGTGAAAACTGGTCATAAGTCACTTTTTTCATTGCTCTTGTAACTTTGAATGGTCACTAAATGAACTTTTGTAAGTCAAGGACTACCTGTATTTAATTTTTTGGGTTAGTTTTTACTTTAAAAAAAACAAAACAAAAATGAATTAAAAACATTTTAAGATTGAAAAGAAAATAAGTCCTATGACAAAAAAGTACCAAAAACCAAAGAGAATTTCTGAACAAAATTCACATGTTTTTGTACAAGAATGTGTGTGTGTACATATATATGTTTCTCCATGCTTATATGACAAATGCATTTCAAGCATTTATATTGAATATTTCTGTCTACAATGTCTTATGGATAAACAAAATAATAGTGCAGACAATAAATGACGACCAGGGTTTAGAATTTATGCTTAATTGTAGTTTTCTTTACAACATTTTTCATTGTATGAATTATTCACCCAGAGTAATTTCTCATACTTTTAAATGCTACCAATTTGTGAAAAATATAATTTAGTTTTCCAGTGTTTTATCATAATAAGCCTGGCAGTTAACTAGAAAAACCTGAATCTATTTCTTATGTTACACTGATCTCTATGTATTAGAAAAAAAAGAATACTAAACTGAGAACGTTTCATTATGAATGATTGTTAAGCATCATTATTAACTATGCCACAAGGAATTGTGGGACTTGTACTCTTGAAGACATTAGCTATCACTGCAGAATGCTAAACCAAAATTAAATAAACCATCTGATGCTTTAGCATAACACATACACCCAAAATATTCTGAAAACTCTTTTTTGTTTTATCAAAATTATGTTACTAAAATTACCTTAAAAAGTTACAGTGTCTGAGAAAATCTCCCAGTTAATGATGTTTTGTTCATTGTTAACTAGCAGTAATCTTGGGAAAGCCAGATGTATCAAAGGATTTATTTTTCCCTCTTTGGCCTTTAATGAGTCATTGCCATAATAGCAGGAGTTTCAGACAAAAGATAGCTAAAGAGTTCTATCATGGGTAGCTGATAGCTTCCTTTGTTAAGGTTGACCAAAGGAAAGGTCATGCATCATTGACTATTGATTCTGCCTAGATGGAAATAATCAAAGGACAGAAAGATTTCCAAAAGAGGTTCTCCCCACCCCCACAAAAGTAGGAAAGTTACTAGAATAATTAAAGTCATTTTTACCTTACCATCAATAGCACGGGTGCCATAAAAGTCAGAAGGTCTCTGTGGAGCTCAGAGTAACTCACTTCCAGGGAGCTATGTGAGGAGTTGCAGCCTTAATAATCATATCTTTACACCATTAGAATTAGAATTGCATCATCTGGAGAGTGGGGAACCCATTGGCCTGTATACTCAGCCATCCTTGTCTTTTAAAATTTTAATGTAATTTTATTGCTTTAATATAAAGAAGAAATATAGAAAGATAAAAAGGGAAGGGAACAACAAAACTACTATTTGGAGCAGTGGAGGAGGAAGACTAGAAAAGGAAGGCGACCAAGCTTGGGTAGTGAAGCTCATGTTTGAGTCTGCCAACACCTTGCAGAGTATTGGCATGATATTTTGTTTATAAAGTAATTCAAATTCCTTGTGTCCTGATCCATCCTTTATAACATCTGGTAATGAGATCTGGGATTCACTTTAGCGTGCGGATTTGATGAACTTCATAAAGTGTCCCAAAGGTGCAGAAGAACTGAAGAAGCTTCGCTGAATGAGAAGTGAAATATCTTCAAGGAAAAACAAAGTCCAGTTGCCTTTGGAAAAAGCACTTTTGGGACAACCCTATGACCTGGATGACCGAGAATCTCCATAGACATTCATAGACTATGTTCTACACTTTATAGTTTAGAACCCTACCTGTCCTGGCTGCTTCCATTGGCTAGGGTGGGTAAGGAAATGCCTCTTTGGGTGAGGAATTCTACTGGATATCTTCAAGGAGTTGGTGGAACAGCAACATTCAGAAGATGCTGTCTCTGGATCTGGCTATCTACCCCTTCTCCAATCTTTAAATATTTTAGGAAAGATTGTTTAGAAGGTGAGGAGTCCCTAAGGAAGTAGATTATCTGAACCCCTTTTAGAGTTCAGATAGGACTGGACATAAAACAAAAATGGCATTTGTTACTCTAGTAGATGTCTATCAGGACCACAATGCAGAGAGGGCACCAACCTTGTTTCTATTAACTTTCAGCATCATTTCATACCATTGATAATAACATTCTTCTGGACCACCTGAAAGAATAGGAAAATGTGGAAACTGTTTCTCAATGGTTCTTTTCTTTCTCAAGTGGGTAGTACAAGATTGTGAGATGAAAGGGAGTTCAGTTCTGTGAGTTTTTCCTCAGGGAAATTGGTTGTCTCATTGTTTAACATTTGCATGCAACTGTTAGGGTTAATCAAATCAAATCAAATATTTATTATAATCATAGACCAGCATAATTTGGGATGAATTATATCAGTTTGTGTCAAGTTCATCACTATCCCAGCTGTACATCTTTATCCCAAGCTGGGCCAGAGATGGAGTGGAACTCTTAAACACACTGATGGTAACTTACACTAGAGGTCCTAGCCCAATTCAACACTAGTAGATTAGACTACTGCAGCATAATTTACACAAGTCTTCCTTTGAAACTATCCAGAAATTGCAGCTTATGCAAAATGTAAAAGCCAGTATCCTGGCAGATGGCATTTAAAGCCACCTAACACCTGTATTGCAAGCATTATATTATCATCCAATAGGCTTCTGGATAGAAGTCAAAGAATCATTTTTTAAAACTTTTAAATGTCTATGTGGCTTTGTTTCCATTTGTCTCTAGGACTCCCTTTTTCATGTGTTATTGGTCCATCTTGCATGGATATCCCAGCTGAAGATGCTTAAGGCTTCCCACGTATACAAAGTAAGAGCAACAGGACCATGGAGGCATATTTTTCTGTTAGTCTGCATTTCTGAAATAGCTTCTATGCACAGTTCTTACTCTGGTGCTATTCCAACAGGCAATACAAGCAGAATTCTTCAGTAGTCATGATTGCCATTGGATTGAGGATGTGGCTTGATTTCTCTATTTTTCTTTATTTTTATGTTATTATTGCTGTGTTTTAATTATTGCGTTATAATGTTATTTTTTATGCTTTGCAGTTTTATCTGACTGAACCACCAGAGTAATTTCTTGATGACGGTAGTATACTAATGCAATAAACATACAAATATATCGGTACTTATAAGAAATCATTCAGCATGCTCTTTAAGCACATAATTAAACATTGACCATAGAATGATATTGATCAGATATTCATCACTACAGTCATAGAGAGTTAGCTCATAAATATATGTTGGTGATTCAAGATTGTAAATCTGGAGTTGTCTGTTTTTCCCACATTGAAGAGTAAATCTGTTTTGCTAACCCCCTCCCATGCTTGACAGTTCCATAATTCATATAGTGATAAATTCCAAATTTTGGATATAAAATTCAAAAGTACATCCACATCTTTAAACTGCATTGCTGTTCTAACACCATATTAACTAATTTATGGATATTAAATCAAAGTGAGGCAATAATGGGATAAGCCCATAACTTCTGTATAAATGTCTCACTTTCCATTTAGCACTTCCAACACAATGAGTTTGACAGCCACTTCCTTAAAACATTCTCTAGAGTATCCAGCAAATAAGAATTTTAGTCTCATCTTAGGATCAAAAGAAACATACTTTATATTGCTTGACACTATTATCATACAATTTGTTAATATCTGAATCTTTATTCTACCATTCTTACAAGTAATTAACATCCTCCTCAATAATGCTCTTTAATTGTTCGTTAAAAATACAGTAAATATAGGATACAAGTGATCCTCAGCTTACAACCACAATTGAGCCCAACATTTCTGTTGCTAAGTTAAACATTAGTTAAGTGAGTTTTGCCCCATTTTATGACTTCTCTGGCCACAGTTGTTAAGTGAATCAATGCAGCTGGTAAGTTAGCCACATGATTGTTAGGTGAATCTGACTTTCCCACTGACTTTGTTTGCCAGAAGGTCGCAAAAGATGATCACATGATTGCCATGAGTCAGTTGCCAAGCGTTCAAATTTTGACATGACCATGGGGACTCTGCAATGGTTCTAAGTGTGAAAAACGATCATAACTCACTTTTTACAATGCCGCTATAACTGAACAGTCACTAAATGAACTGTTGTAACTCAAGGACTACCTGTAATTGAAAACACATTCCAGTGCTGACAGTAATATGAGACTTTTAGGGGCTGCTAATGCAGCTGGACAAAAAGGGTAAAGATCTTTTATTTAAATAAACTGTTGTTTGCAATATAGTATTTTGCCTTTGTTAGACAAACCAAACTCCCTTTACAGTAACTCAGACTTGCTTTCATCAGTCCTTTCCACAGCTTTCCTCATATATTTCAGGAATTGACTTTGGCAGTTTGCATTCTCTTCATCATGTGATTCAGAACTCTGATCGACTCCAAGCTTTGCAACAGATGCTTACCCCACATGGCAGAGATAAGCAATGGAAATAGGATTGATGGATTTGGATCTGTTGTCTGCTCCCATTATTCCTATTATATAGGAACATATAATAGGAATATAGGATATAATTTGTGAATCATTTATTAAAAGAATGATTTTTTTAAAAAGCAACATGAGGAAAGCAAGGACCTTCAGAGCAGTCATTGGTACCATTCTATCCATCCTAAAGAGATCAGTCAATTGTCAACATTGGAGCCCATAGTACATCTGAGAGGGCTTCCCCCTTCTTCTTAAATGTGTAAAGAAAAAAATAGCAACAAAAATTGATACCACTCTCAGTTTCAAGATGTTTCAAATTATCGTTGGGTTATATGATTTGAATGAGCAAAGTAATTTCACTTATAATATATGACAGGGGTGTCAAACTCATGACCTGAATTCGGCAGGATGCAATAGAAAGTAATGAGACAGAGTGTACAGAGTTATTAGAAAATGAAATTAGGAACAGTTCCAGAAGCAATAGTAGTAATGGTACTAGTAGTGTTTGCAGCACTGAGAATAAAAACCGAAGCAGGAGGCGTGGACAAAATAGATATAGAAAGCATCATGAATATGTTAAAGCATTCAGCTGTTCAGCTTTAAATGGGAGAAATGTCAGGGTAATGCTAATTCAACAGCTGATCAGCTGTTGTAAGGTTGTAGTGCTGTAATACTGTAAAGTTATAATGCTGATGCAACAGTAGCAATGAGTCAGCAGGGTTATTGGATTGCTACCACTTTAAGAGGCTGCAATATAAAACACCTTGTGGGGGCATGTTTTTTCTCTCTCAGTGTGTGCTTCGGTGTTGCTGTTACTGCTTCCTTCTGTATTCAAGGCTTGTATAAAAGTATTTGTGTGTATATTTGCTTTTTAGGATTAAAAACCACTATTTGTAAATACAAAACTATGTGCTGTATTTGCTCCTGGGTTGTCTCACCTAGTCACAGTGTGTGACTCTGACAGGGGTGCTTAGTTCTGGCCTGCGGGGCCACCCTGAAAACAGAGAAGCACTGGCCCACAGAACCTCTGCCAGCAAAAATGGAGCTTGGGAGGGCTCTGTGCAGTCCTCCCGAGCTCTGTTTTCATTGGCAGAGGATTGCAGGAGGCAGTCACAGCTGAAAACAGAGCTCTGGAGCCAGTTTTTGCTGGCAGAGTGCTCGGGCCACCACTGGCGCCCCCGACACGAGTGACATCAAACTGGCCAGGCCCATCCTGGCCACACCCACCCCAGCCCCCCAAAGTCAAACACAACTCTGATGTGGCCCTCAATGAAATTGAGTTTGACACCCCTGATATATGATATACAAATTTTAAAAAGTACATGAAACTAAAGGACAGAAGTTGAATTTTAGTCAGCTACTTGTTTTTCTTCTTTTTCTGTCTGTTAAAATAATATTGCCTATGAGAGATGTGCCCCAGCTTCCACTGTGGCCAATTGGATGTTAGGAAAAACTTTTATCACCATTTTAACTATTCTAAATAGATTTTGCTTTTCTATTTGATGATAAACTCATCTACTCTGAATACTTCAGTTTCTTAAGAATTCAAATAGATCCAATGTTTTTATTCTAGTTTTATTGGGGCAAAAGTAGATGATTTTTTAAATAGTGCAATTCTCTGTATGTTTATTTGATCATACATCCCAGTGGGATTCACCTGACTTATCCACAATTAAAAATATGCAGGGTGATGGTCTCAAAGATACCACTTTTTTGCTTTAAGCTGTTTTAAGGATGTTTGATGAGGGGAAAATTAATTTAAATAAAATAAAATTCTAGCCATTCAAGAATTATTTTTCCTGAAAATGAATGGAAGACATAGTTCTGGTTTCAACTTTTAAAATTCTAAATGGTATCTACCAGGCTGACATCTCATAAACTTAACCAAGTACATCTTTCTTCTAGACTATTCTTTAGAGGCCAAATTACACATTCTTCTTTCTATCTCCTGTTCCTTTTCTTGCTTTATATATGGTCCATCTCTATTTTTCAGCAGGTGGTGATGGAAGACAGTAGATGACAGGTTCAAGTAAAGAACTGTGGGGAGAGCTGATATCTGCATTTGCATTTGTAGACTTAAATACAGAAGTGTTATGTTGCGACTTCAAATTAATTTCTTTTCATTCTGAGAACCAATGAGTCTTATTGCAGAACAAAAATTTAGAGTTCCTTACTTTAAATTCTAAACATGGCAATATTCACAGATTAAAATAAATTAGTGAAGAACAAGAGAGAGACACTGGGCCTATATTCCGTTATTTCCAAAGAACTCCTGCATGCACACTATGCTTGCTCACCAGCCAAACTAATCAGCCAGAAGCTAGACTGATTACAAATCAGGTTTTGCCAAATACTGCTGGTACCTCCTACAGAGACCTGCTGGAGGGTGCTGACTTAATTACAATGCATCCTCCCCACTGTTACAGAACACTAATCCTGACTCACTAGAGTCCAAAAATCTTTGTTTGGTTGTGGAAATTATTTCTAGATAGTATTAATGAGAGAGAGAGAGAGAGAGAGAGAGAGAGAGAGGCAGGCAGGCAGGCAGGCAGGCAGGCAGGCAGGCAGACAGACAGACAGACAGACAGAGATTGCGCCAGTTCTGAATTAGAGAAGATTAAAAAACAACAACGATTGTATATAAACATTATTTCAGAAAATCATTAAGGGAGCTGAAAACAAAATCAACTAGGCTCCCATTTATTCCAAAGATATCGGTTCTTAGGATAGACATTTTAGACCATTCATGTAACTCTACTCTTCTTAAAAATCATGCTTTTCGTCATATGTTCCATGTGCTTGCTTTATACGAGGTTGTCACTGGCTGATGTAGGAATTATGGAATTATTACGGTACAAATAAACAAGAAACAGTACAAGTATTACCTAAAAGAAAGAAGGTAGTTTGGATGACAAAGATTATTTGGGCAAGATTAAAAGGAAGTGAGAGAAAAAAGGAGTGAATGAGGATTGAGTGCCACCTTTTTTTGCTGCAAATTGGTTTTTTTTAAACATTCTTGTGCTATGTCTGAAAAGGTACAAATTGGAATATCAACAAACTTGGACAACTTTTTATTTCATTTGATTAGGCTGTTAAGTAAAACTTTGGACCCATTATATGGATATCTAAGTCTCTGGTGAATGATTTCATTCTTACTGGGGATCATCAGATATACTTAGCCAGATCTTATTCTCTGGAGTTCAAATCCTTTACTGGAAATTGAACTTAAAGGAAGGGGGATTGTATAGACCAGGGGTGTCAAACTCAATACCCACAGGATGCTTAGATCTGGCCCTTGGGGCTACCCTGGAAACAGTGAAGGATTGGCCCGCAGTGCCTCTGCCAGTGAAAATGGAGCTCCGTTTTCGCTGGCAGAGGGTTGCAGGAGGCCATCCCAGCTGAAAACAGAGATTGGGAGCCCGTTTTTTCTGGCAGAGCGCTTGGGCCACCACAGGCACCCCAACACAAGTGATGTCAAGCTGGCCACACCCACCCTAGCCACACCACTGCCCCCCCAAGTCAAATACAACCCTGATGCGGCCCTCAATGAAATTGAGTTTGACACCCCTAGTATAGACCATTCTAATATACATCCGTTCCTGCTAATATGCATCCCTTCCTGTCAGTACCTGGATAGCTCCTAAAGTTAATATACAGTATATATTTCTCTAAAGTGTCTTTCAGTTCAATTTACAGTAGAAGGTTTAAACTGTGTAGAGTAAGATCTGACTAAGTACCATCGAGGCTGAAAAATGTGATCAATCTAAATGTGGGAAACTCGGGTTCATATCTTCCTGCTGACAGTTTCCCAATCAGTTAGATGACCCTTCATCTTTTTGTTACAGGGCCTTCAGCTTATGTTATATTATATATTTTTGAATATATAATGAGCAAATACTTTCGGTAGAGTGCCCTGAGTACTTACTGTTTTTGCACAGAATAAGAATCCAGCACAAATTTACATCTATCCCATTTAAATTCAGACTATGGAGAAATATCCCTTTTTCTTTAATAGAGTTTTCTTCCCCCAAACCATAGTGACATGCCTTCCAATTACCTCAGCTTGGCATCTATAATGCTCTCTTTTCATCCTTATAACAAGGAGTTGTCAGAGCTCAGCACTGAAAAGGCCATATGGCTAGAAACCCACTGTTAGTTTACTTCCCACCACTCAGCATTTTTGTTTTCACCTTCGGGAACAGCAATCACAAAAACTGTCTTCTCAGGCTTACATGAAGATGCCAAAATATGGTAGCTGTGTTTTCCACATGTCATTCCCTTGTGCCTCTCACACACAAACACAGAAAAAAATGTTACTCTTCATTCAGCCAGCTATCCAGGGACTGGATGTTGGTGTCAATTGCCTCACTCTCCATTTTTGTTGCTTTTGGAGAGGGGGAGGCAAGAGGTTGTATTTTTAAATTAGTCTTGACTCTGTGCAACCACCTGAACAAGCCCACACAGTTTTCTTGGCAACATTTTTAGAAGTGTTTACCTTTGCTGTTTTACAATGCCATGAGAACTAGAACTCCCGGTCTCCTGGTTTCTAGCTTAATGCCCTCATCCACTACAGCAAACTGTCTCTCCTCCTTTTTCATATAGTGATTCACATCTGTGTGTGAGGGGATGTTAACCCTAACTTATCAGCTTCGTTTTATGTCAATATGTGTCATCCTGTCACTCAGTTCAGCTTTCACCTGTCAAACTACATAAGCTGATTTTCATAAAGAATGATAGTCTATGAAGTTTCCATTAGCCAAGTGGTTAGCAACAGCATATCTACCATGTTTTTGCTCAAAATAAGTCACCCTAACTCCCTGAGCCAATATCTAAACTGATTGTAAATTAATAAAAAAGAAATATAAATTCCATTACGACATCCTATCTCTTTTTCCTCCTTTTTACATAAAATTGGAACTCTAAAGTTTTGAATTTGGGTCATTTGAAGACTGATCATGACAAGGAATCATAATAAGTATTTTTTTACAATAACTCAGAACTAAAAATGTTCAGGATTCCATTCAAAGCCAATTCAATCACTGTAAACAGATTCAATAAGAACAGCATGAAATTATTAGTTGTGATTATGATTGGTTAATTTCCATCAGAGATCATGTTTAACATCCTTGAGACAGGACTTGGATTATGACTTATTAAAATAGACATTAATAGACTCTGAAAAAATGTAGACAATCTTCAAATGTTATAATGATTAGGGCTATGAGTTTATCTCTACGAGAATTTCAACTAGGATTAACGGTACAAAAATACTTACTCTATAAGCTATATTTTAAATGTCCTTTTTGAATTCTGACTACAAAGAAAAGAAAATGGCAATATTTCAGCACTATAAGTTGCTGGTAACTGAAGAGATCACTAAATCTCAGCAAATATTCATGGCATTAAGAACTAAGCTGGAATTTTGAACATGAGGCATCAGCTAAAAATGAAAGAAAGAATGTTGGGGATATGTACTTTACTACATCATTTCACATAAATCCAACAGTAGTTATTCCAGATCTCACTCAGAATCAAAGCTGAAATTGATATTCAGTTTCATGAAATTTTTCCATATATAGCACTCAGATCCGAATATAACATTTTACTTCAAAACCTTATCTATTTAAATTTGTTATACTTCCCCCCCTCCCAGTAGATCCTGGGAAGCTTACAAAAGCTAGAAGCAATAAAAAAAGTTTTCTTTTTAAAAAATGCAATAAAGCAAACATTCTGAGATAAAACTACATAATAATAACAAAAACCACACCAGGGACTCATAAACCATTAATCTCAGATCAAAGCCAGATCCTACAGGCTTTTCAGAACCCCAGGAGTGATCACCCCTTTTCTCACTCCATTATAGGTAGGGGCTAGAGGGATTTGACCTCTAGCACTCATTGGTCTCTGGATTGTCTACTTGTATCTGCAGTCTGGCATATGGGGCCATTTTGTCAGCATTGCCATATGTTTAGGTACAGTTCAATATCCCTACATGGCCAGGTATTCTTTGGGAGAAGTTAAGCATTAATATTCAGTAAGATCAAAATGTTGTAAGCTGATGTGGGAAAACTATTAGGTATTACTTACATTTTCAAAATACTTCTACAAAATATATCCACAATAGAGAACTACTATTTGCTTGCCCTATTATTGCTAAGCTATTTAATCAATAACTTCTGGTTCCATTATTGCTAATTGCTAAAAATAAAAAAAGCAGATTTTATAAAAATTGGGTAAAGTGGCCCATTCCAGGATCTGTTCTGTCTTTTGTGACATAGCTAGAAAGCTGCATATATCCAACCCCTGAGAATGTTAGCAGCTAGTGCCTCAAGTAAACAAAGAAAAACAAGATGGTGGGAGGTGAGAAGAAAAACCAAAGAAGATGCTCAAAAACAGACAATGATATTCAAATTTTCAACTTTCTTATTTGAAATAACATGGGCATAGATTTAAAATTCCTTCTAGTTCTGAATTGTCTGATGAATATGTTTGGTATTTGTTGTTTGTGGGGGTTGTTTTAGTGCCTAGTCAGGCATAGATCAATAGTCCTCTGTAATGAGGTGGGACAACATTTGTAGTCTTACATCTGAAAGGAAGAATTAAGATAGGGTCTGCTCACCAGCTTGAGAGAACTGTTCATAAAGAGAGGTTGTCTCACTTCTCCTTTGGGTTCAGGGCAGGAGGATAAGAGGGTCACCACCTCAGCACAGTAATACGCGCACTGATGTTTTCAAAGTCTAATTAATTCAAGCGTTCCAGGTATTTCAGAAAAGGTTTTCCTGACTGACAGTAAAATGGTAGTGGCATAATTGCCCAAACATGTAGCCTTTGCATAATAATTACCCTGTTATTCTCTGAGATACACTATTTATTTTCAGAATGACCTGATTGCTACAAGCAGAAGCAAAACACTCAATTTCACAGCTATATTGAAATGAAAATAATTATCAAATGCACACAGAAATTAAAATCTGTTATGGGCAATTGGGTTAGGAAATCAACACACAGCCTTACATGAGAAAAGTTCAGAAAACCTGCATGGTTATACAACTTGCAAGTATATTTTTTGCAACTGCGTATTTTTCAGGCATCACTTTCTCCCTTGCCTATTTTATAGATTAAATGGCATCCTAGTTATTGGACCAGATTTAAGTTTAATTAAAACTAGACCAAATTATGTTGCCTAGTTTTTCTTCACCAAAAAGGAAGTTAGGAAAGGTAGTTTGTAGGACCTGATTTAATAACTTCTTTTCCTATTTATGGAATTCTTTGCAGATTGCTACTCTAACCATATTAGAGTTGCATTTTATTTTAAATACACCAATCAACTTTGCTAGAGAAGTCCCGGGATGCATAAAAAGTCCGTGCATCTCAATCTTTTTAAATAAGTCTTTCTTATCTAGCAAGTTGTTGTCCCCAAATGACAATTGCCAGCACTGTGATATTTTTGATTCTTAGCCAGAAGAATTTAACTCCATCTTGAAAGATGATCATATTGAAACTTATTGAAGATGAGTTTTCTATGTCACAGACTTCATGAGGAAGCGAAGACATTTAAGTAAAGCAGGGTAGTGCAAAAGTCCTCATCCTAATGTGCACCAATACATTTTGATTCTAAAGAGAGAATTTTTTTAAAAAAAAATACAGTTGGTTTGCAATCTTCTTTACAGCACTTATAATTATCAACCTGCCTCTTATGGTTAGTTTGACTCTCTTCTTTCTAATTAGCCTGTCTAGTGATCAAAACCATAAATTATAAATTCATTTTTTTCTGTTTTACACAAAAAGTCCATAAGGGATTTTTAGTCAGTAATTAATGTAGATATTGTCTTTTCTTGGATCAAAGAATTCAATTTGGCCACCTCAGCAGCTTCCATCATCTTCATCAACCATTCCTCTATTGTGAGTATGCTGAATCTTTCCATCTTTGTAATCTTGCTGCAGATATCATATACAAAAGAAAGTTCCATGACTTTTTTCCAACTTCTTGTCCATCAATTTCCAAAGAAAGGCCACTCATCTCAATTGTATATTAATCTTTAAAATCCACTGAATCACTGTTTTTATTTGAATCCAAAATTTTCTAGTTCTTTTATACATCTACCAAATATGATAAAATGTTCCTTCTTGTTGTTCATATTTCCAACATAAATTTGAAGTGCCTTTTTACATTCTTGACAATTTCTCTGGTGATATATACCAGCAGTACATCATTCTATAAAAATTATCTCTAAGATTATAACATAATATACACTTCAATCCTTTCAACCCTATATTTACCTTGTTTCATCTGTAAATTACAACCAACACTTTTAATCCACTTCATCATATATTCTTTCACTTGTTTGTGTTTCAAATTTCACTAAAAGTTCATACATTTTAGCAGTTCAGTGTTGATCTTTGTACACAATTCTACTTCGAACTCAATCTTGTAATATTCAAAACCATAAACTCTTTTGTCTACTTTAAATCTTTCTAATAATTGTAAATAAGAAAACCATTGACAATTATATCCCTCTGTACCAGTTCTTTTCTTGATTTTTTATTCCCCTTGACAAAATTCTAGTATCTCACAATAAATTAGCCATGTGCTTTTGGTTATTATTTGTCATATATAAAATGTTCCTTGTGCTGAGAGCCACAAAAATACTTTTAGGTACAACCTGGGTTTGTATCTATTCCATATGCTCAGTGTGATTTGTTTGTTTGTTTGTTATATACCATGTTTCTAGCCCACCCATCTCCCTCAAGGAAAGGCTCTTTAACATTAAGATTTTTAAAATCCATATTAACCTTAATTTTATCAAACTACAAATATCCATTTCTCAGTCCAAAATCTACATTTTCCTAACAGTTTTTCTTGTAGCTTAGCAGTAACCTACCATCATTAATCCTAATAGATCCCCATCTTATTCGACTTTCAAGCTTACTCCCAATTATTTTCTTCTTTTCTTCACTTAAAAGCAGGGTATCTCTTCTGAACCAGCCAGGAGCTTACTTGCTTCTATAAGGGAAAGGACCATATTTGCCTTATATAATATTTTTTTACTTCATTAGGGAAAAACATTCTTTGCTTTAAAATGGCATGAGCAGATTGATTGTCTTCCCATATTTAGAATGCACACACACACAAAAAATCATTTCAATCCATTTGACATGCATGATGTCTCACCCGAAATTTGATAAAGTTGCGTAAAAGTGAAATTAAATTGTTAAGCAACTGGAAATGCATGTTTATTATTGATAGAATGATGAGTCTTAGCTTGTGCAGGACAGTTCTCTATCATTGTTTCATACGTGCCTAAGCTGAATCCTGACACTGAAAGGCTGTTGCATGTGCATAATAGTCATCATTGATCAAATACCATAATCAAAATTTAATAGAATCTGGCATCATCTTAGGAATTCAACTTGCAAATTGGGTCAGTATTCATAATCAAATAACTGCCAACATGGGATGGACATTCAAGTTATGAGACACTAATCAGCTGCAATTACCATTTAGTTACCTTAATTTTCCTCCTATTTGCTATGTCCTTTAAGCGCTTCTGCTGTGTCCTTTATTCTAGTGTCACCAGGAGAATTAAACATTAATTCAAAAATCAGAGCATACATGCACAATTTGATGCACATTTCAGTTTTACATTTTCTGTGCTTTCTGTTAATGGTGAACATTTGCATGTAGAATAAACAGAAAGATGGGGAACAAATTCAGTAACAAATAAATGAACCAATAAACCAACCAATAAAACAAATGGTACAATAAGAGAATTGCAACAAAACAATATATTGCAAAAAATGTTTTTTCTGCAATGTTTTAGCAATAGCACTTAGACTTATATACTGCTTCACAGTGCTTTAGAGCATCAGCATAATGCTTCCAACAATCTGGGTCCTCATTTTATTGACCTCAAAAGGATGGAAGGCTGAGTCAACCTTGAGCCGGTCAGAATCAAATTCCTGACAGTGAGCAGTGAGAGCCTGCAATACTGCATTCTAACCACTGTTCCACCATGACTCTTTAGGTTGTTGTGGTTTTTTTATCCAAAATATTAATTAATCACTGCCACCAAACAATACCTGTTCCATTCACCTTAAATGGTTTCTACCTTCCCTCCTTCTACAGTGTTTTCTCAACATGCACAGTACCTAAGATGGACAATACAAAATACAGTATGTGAGAAACACAGATCAGATGGTGGAATGAAAGTTGTTGTAGGGGAAAAATTAATTCATAATGAAAGACTCTCTTCTTCCCCATCCACAAGTCTGTATCATCTGAAAATGGCAGTAAATAAAGCTGGACTGTAAAAATACATAAATGACCTTAAAAACACATTTTACTTTTTTTTTAAAACCCTGTAATTCATGCCAAAATCTCTAGATTACTTGGTGAAACCTTAAGTCTTGGTTTTATTTCAAACCAAGCTTCTTATATGGTTTGCCTAGGTTTGGTTGACATAGCAGCTGTTGTTACAAGCAGCCTCAGGGTTATCTGGATAATTCAGTGATCTCACTTAGCCGATACTCAGCAACATTTTGTAATTAAAACCCAAAGTGCTTCAGGTCGCACAAAGGAAAGCTGATTGGAAATGGACACTAATGTCATGTTTTCTAAAAAAAAAAAAGGAAGCAGTTCTGTAAAAACACAAAAATGTCTGTACAAACGAGGAACCGGTAAATTATCTTAATATAGTGTAGGAGGTTGGGTTGTTGTTGTTTTTTTTAAAGAAAAAGTGTCCTTTAAAATGAAATATATGCACTAACTCCAAAAACAAACATATTATCTTAAAGCAGAATAGGTCTGCAAGACTCTTTAACACTTGTTCGTTGATTATATTAATCCCTGAATATATTAAAGAAGTACGATTATAAATTTGATTTTAATTGTTTTGTACACACGCCAGTGAAAAGGAACTGATTGGATACAGTTCACAGGCAGTATGTTAATATGTTATTTTCATATGATGATAGCTTTGCATAATCTTTCTTTTTTCCCAGATTCTCAAAAAAACTGTTGTTAACCAAAGCACAGGAGAGAGAAAGAATACCATTTACATAAAACTGGCTACCCTACACATTAATTAGTAATGGGGTTGGAGCGGAAGGTGTGTTCGCTTAGTCAAAAGTACACTTTATAATTTATACACCAGCTGTTTCAGTGCTTTAGAGTCCGTTTTCCTCCCTGCCTGCCTCTAATGAAATCGTGTTACAGGAGAATTGACTGGGGTGAACTGAGATTTTAATCCCATTGATGCTTTTCTTTGGAAAGGCACACTGGTGGGAACTTTTAATGGAAGGTCTGTAATCAGAAGACCCTTGTATTCAGTCCGCCACTATAATGAATCTCATCAAATGTTAAAACCCTCGCAGTGTGCAGAAGGGTAGAATTTCAAGGTTTCTGACCAACCCCATCTGAGGCATTCCTCTGGGACCATGTGATTACTGAAGTTTAGCAGTTTATTGCCTCATCTTTCAATATCCACTGAAGCACAAAATTCTCATCTAGGTTGCTCTTTTTACTTAAAGAACAGGCCAAAATAGACTCAGAGCTAGTAGCACTGTCACTGAGGTTAATTCTTGCTTCTCAGTTAACCGGGAGATCAATTGGAAAAGGGAGGGGGGAAGCTTCAGAAGTATTTCAAATCCCCCCAAGCTGCTTTGAAACTAATAAAACATTTCCTCCATATTTTTTTCTTTTTTTGCAAAAAAAAAAAAAAAAGCTTTAGAGCACCTTTTTTCTTGATGCGCCCACGTGCTTGTCAACGATTTGGTCCTTAGCAAGAACATTAATTTAAAGGTGGTCCAGTTCTGTCATGAATAAAATAAGTTAGTGGAATGTAAACAAGTATTAAAATACAGCAAAGTGAAAATTTTCAATCCTCCCCCTCCACCATGTAGTCAAATACATTATTGTTGTTAAAGGAAAGATGATCAAAAAGTAGGCTGAATTTGTTATTTTAAAGAATTGGATAGATAATGTGAGGGGCCTCAGATGTGATATGTTTTTAGTTTTGTATATGAATTTTTTTGTCTGATGCTTTTAATAAGATGTTAAATGCCAAATAGTTGCATTGTGAGTTGGATGTATTGAGTAAATATGTGGTAAACATTAATTTATTTATTTGAATTTTTTAATCTAAATACATGGATAATTATATCAACAGCATTAGCACAACATTTTTCCCCTAGCAAAGAGAATCTATGCAGAAAGAAATAGAAAACAAAACTCCATTTAAACAGATGTCTGCTTTTATTTTTATTTATTTTTACTTTTGAAAATCCTAACGGGGTGAAGGAAAGGAGAAGGAAGGAAATGCATTTGTTGAGACCAGACACAGAATGTCAATTAGCACAATGCAAGGCATTTGAACAAATATCTGTTAAAAGAAATAAACTTCTACAAATAAAGAGATTTTGCCAGCTAAGAGGCTGACGGGTGCTGTTTGAATGAAACCAAGATATTTAAAAGATGTCTCTTCAAATGCATCAAGTCAAAATAGACGGAGTAAAAAAGAATAACTTTTAATGCACTTTCCAAAAGGTAGCCCATTGTTTGCCGCTTTGAGTAGTGAAAGAATTAGTCTCAGCCTAGTTGTTTTAATGAACAGCTCTTTCCTTTTTCTTCTTCTGAACCAATTTTGCACCAATACTCAAAGAGAGGTCCAATTGCCATACCCAGAAGCAGTCTTTATCCAAAATAAAGGTCATTGTAAGGCAATCATTATCCTCTTCCAAGTTAGCAGAACTTCCAAACTGAATCATGCAACATACACCTTCATATAAAGGATAAATGTTGTGGCTACTACAGCAAATTGTGGAAAGTGAGGGCAACTTGTGAAAATAATTATTTACAGGATAGGAATATGTCATAAATGTACATTGAATCGAAGTTGGAGATCTGTGAATGTGCATTATGTAAAAAAAACCAACTGCATATATACTATGCATTTTATGTGTTGCTTGCTAAATGTAGACCTTAGAAAATTCCAATTTGGCACCAATGTCTAATTTAAAAATATAATCGGGAAGAATAATCTTGCTTTATTTTTTCCAAAACAATTTAATAAATTACAGGAGACAGTACCACTCCTCTTCTTAATCTCCCTCTTTTTCCCCACTCTCAAATGTACAGGCCTCCTTTATGGCAACACCTTAAAGATTCCTTCTTTCTTTATACATCTGTCAGCATTCCAATGAACCCCCCCTCCCGCCTTTGTCCATTCAGCACTCGGAAACAAAGTTCATCCAAGTAAGAATTTATTGAAGTCACATCTGGGAAAAACCTGAATCTGAAAGTTTCAGGATTTTCCCTCCCCAAGAGAAATTCAAAGATCCACCCTCCTGCTGCCATCAATGATCACATGGCCCAATCCAACTCCATCCAAACGAAGTCCTTCCTTCTGGCACTCCTCTTCTAGGTGCAAGTTGACATGTCCTTGACTTTCTGGGGAAGAATGTTGTTGTGTTTAATCTCCCCAGCTCAGTGTGAATATCCCCCCTCCCTGAGTAAAATTGAGGTACTGTGATTGGCCCCATCCACTACATGGCTGAATGTGCATTTCACCCTATGCCTTGCTATTTCTAGTAGGTCATCCTGGATCATATTATGAGGAAAGCAAAACAGCACTTTCTTTAAAATACATTTAAGATACTGGTAGAGTTTTCAGAGGGCAGTTTGATACACCCACTATATTTTAACATAAAGAATGACATTCTGGAATGTTTATGTCAGCTGAAGAAAAACATTCAGCTAAAAAAAAGGAGGATATGAATCTTAAACATTTCAAGTTTTTACAGTTATTTTTAAGTCCATTAAGACTTAAATTGAAAAACTGAACATGTAAGTTATAAAGTCATAAAACTGAGCAGGAATAGATTGCAAAATTCTCTGAAACAAGAATTTGCAAGGTGTTCCGTCATTATGGATCTCTTGGTAGCAGCAATGATCCCCAATGGTCCCCACTGGTCCCCAATGTCAGACGTTTTTCTAGAAAAATATCAGTACCATTCCCTATATAGAGATTACTGATCACAGTGCATACACCCAAAAGCACATATGCACACACGCATAGAAACACACACACACAAGCAAATGCAAGTTCATTGCTTTGCCAAATCTTTATCTGGTGAGACAGATGCATTGTGGAAAAGAACAAATAAAATATAGATTCCACAACATCTGTCTAGCTTTCATTTAACTGCATATTTGAACATGCTCTTTAGAGAATGGCTGAAAAATCTCCTTTCATTGATTTTTTTTTTTTTTTAAATAGACACCAAGAGCCATGTGGAAACAAAACTATTTGATGGAAAGGCAAGCCTGGTATTTTCACATTTTTATGATTTGGGGAAGAGGATTAAACCATCAATAAGCTTTTTGAATTCAGGTTATTCAATATTATTACCAGCATATCCTCAATTGGGCAAGTAACATCACATTATCATACTGCATATGTCACAAATTGTATCCTGTACATTCACATAACAAAATGACTAACACAAATTACAGAATGCAGCTCATTTTGTTCTACTGATTATCTATGTATGTATCATTCAGAATGATCAGAACTGGAGATTAATACAAGACAGTTTACAATTATAATAGCTGTCAGATGTGCACCTTATAAAAAAACATGTATTTAACAAACAAAATTTCTGTCATCATTTTACAAGCATGGTATAGTGGCTACTAGATGGAGCAAATATAAATTATGACAATCAAAGAAACATTCCATTGTGGAAAGTCTTCAAAGGGACATTCTTAAAACAAACGAGTGCAGCTTGCTGTGGTGACTGGTAGAAGCTATGATAAATTCATGATTTGCTCTCTTGAGAGTCACAATTAGTATGAATGAGTTATTTGAGAGAGAAAAATGAATATGCTGATTTTCACATAATTATACTATAGGTTCATTTTCTGCACACAATAGCCTACAGTCAAAACTCCAGGAAATCAATAGTCCTTAACAAATATAATTGTGTGCGTGTTTGTTTTCTTGCAAACAACATTTTAATGCCAACATTTTTTCAACCTACAGTATCTTCATCATATTCCCGTAATGTAGAGGTTTTTTTCCCTTTATTTTTTTTCTTAATTAGATAAAATGAAGAATAAAAAAGCAAAAAAACACAAAAGGAATCCATAGACACAGTACAAAATATAAATGTTACATTAGGTTGGAAGTAAATATATATATAACTTTATATAACTTTATATATAATATTTATATTATATATTAATATATAACAAAATTAATCATTGATTCAGCTTGTATGATGCTTATTATTTAAATAATATGATGAACTACTGGGGGAGGCATAGCAAGTTAAGAAGAGCAGAAGAAGTGACAGCAGCAAAGAATGAAGAACGAAGAACTAATGAGTAGACTGGTTCTTCAGAAAGTCTAGACAAGTATAAGATGGGAAATAATTCCAATGTACTCTGAATGGCTGCTTCTTATGAGGAAATCACAGGACAGCAATCTCCCATGGGTCTGAGAACCAGAAGATAAAAGGATCAGTCATAAAGTTATCAGTCATTAAGCTCGCAACTGTAGCTAAGCTTTTAAAAGACACTGAGTTTTCTAACCTCACTTTCTAATCACTTTCACAAATTGATCATTTAACCATCTAAAAGCTTTTAGAAATCTTCAGAATGCCAAGTTAGAAACACCATCTGATGAGTCTATCTTCATTTCGGAAGAAAATAAACATTCATTTTACATTTAAGAACTTAAAGAATTTGAAATAAATAATTAAAAAACTAAAGATTTTGAACTAGGAACACTATAAATGAATTAAGGGTCCAGAGTAAATGTGGAACATTGAAACTTTTATATAAGATTTTGTAACTAAGTATATAACATAGACAGCTTTTAGGGAGCCGAAATTATTTTGCCTACTGTAAGTCATAACAGATATTAGAGGCTACAGATATGATTTCAATTGGGCAGTAGATGAGATAAAAATTCCAGGCAAAAAGAAAAAAAAAGTGTAAACCTGCTTTTGGTTTTGAACTGTATTGAGATTTACAAAATGATGCAAAACACTATAATATTTGAAATACTGAAGGAGATCTTTGAAGAATTGGGCCAGAAATTATCATTATCAACAATAATTAGTAACATTATCAATGTTTACTTCTAGGGATAGTTTATGCTTAAAAGATGTCAGTGAAGATTTGTGAAACAAATCTTGCTGGATGCAAAAAGAGAATCAGAAATTTGAATTTGTTGAATTTAAAAAAATGTGTGAATTTCAAGACAATGTATGAAATTAAAGTGGAAATGTAAGTGACGGGCCAAGAGAATGACAAAGAGAAGGACTCTTCAGTAGACATAAAAACAAATTAGTTGAAGTTTTAAAAATTAAAGGGAAAATACAATGATAAATAAAGAGAATGGTCTGGATAATGTATTTTTATTGTTAAAGCCTCAAAGAAGCCTTTGTGATAGAACAAAAAAGAATTGAAGAGAAATAAAATCCCATAACAATATTTGAATGAAATAATGATTAAGACTATTAGAAGTAAAAGGAAGGGATATAAAGTTGGTTTATCTGATCAAGGTTAAAATAAAACATTTATTTCCAAAGTTCTGGCCACTGTTTATGGACTTTTTGCTGATACCAAGATTGAAACGTTGAGATCAACTTTTGCTTATTGATAAGGGATGGATTATGAAGAAAAGAAATATCTGTTTGTAGCCGTATATAGGATAAAGACCTACCAAACTTGTTTGAACTTGTTATGATAAAGATTGGAAATTACTTATTTATATATATTTCTTTTTTATTTATCTCACTATTTCTTTTTATTTACTGCGTCTTTCTTTTTATCTTTTCATTTTATTTTTCTTTTTTTTTTGAGCATAGCTATTTAGATTTTATTACTGTAATTAAAATCTTTATTTATATTAATAATATAAAAACTAATAAAATGATTATTTATATATGATTACTAAAAAAATAAAAAGGCAAAACAAACAAAAAAGGAAAAATATAGGAAAGAGCATTTTTGTACACACACCCCTCTTTTCCCCTAACTTCTAATTGCAACTTAAATGTTTTTATACTATGTCTTGGACATCTATGATTATTGCTGATTTCTATTTGGATGGTTTTAATTATTTTTAGCAGTTTCTCCTATTTGTTCAAACACCATATTCAAAGGGTGTTAGCATGCCTTGCTGTATAATAAGTGGTATATAAGGAAATCATTCTTGTTTGAATTAGACTTCTGACATGTATTCTCTAACTTTAGTCCCCCAGTTGGCAAGGTTTCTTTTCTCCACTGTTGTACCAGATTCATTCTTATCACTGTCAGCTTATATCTTAATATATTGTGATGCTTCTCAGTAAACTTTATGACTAAACAGCAGTCTGAAAATGGATGTCTCCTATTAAAGGTCAATACTCTAAGCATTACATTGATAAATAAAATAAAATAGTAGCTTGTGTAAAAGGCCATTCAGTTAATTTTGCCAGTTCTTTTAGTATCATCATCAATATAATAGTTATAATACTACATTTTTCCTTACAGATCTTACCAAAGAGTCAAGATCAACAATAAAAATAAATAAAAGCATACTTTAATTAAAAAATTAACATCTAAAATGACCACTTGGACTTTTTCCATAAGGCAGTTGGTAGAGTTAGCAGGAAGAAGGGAAATTCCTGAGATATCTAGTTCTAATTTATTTTCCCTATATTTTTAGTTAATTGGAAACGGAATTGTTATAAACTTTAGGAATAGCTACACATAACAGAGAAAAACAAAACATAGAGGATCTATTTTTGTTTTGCCAGTAAATTCTGCTGAAAGTGAAATATCAATGTAAAATGTGATAGCTTCTATATAGGCAAAGAGATGAGGACTTGTAAGAAATAAAAAATCAGTGAAGAAATAAAATAATGCTAGTGACATTTTTCAAGGAAACGAGACATGATACAATACATCATTACCTGGCTTATAGATAAAACATTAGCTTGAGTTGTTGGTCACATGTGTTGTAGATGTCAGCTGCCTCATATTTTTGAACATAGAGTTGACAAATAAATTCTCCACATAAAAGCCAAAGGTTTTATGCGCTGGATTTAGAGCTATTGTTCCTTATTTTTTTGTGAATTTAAAGGATCCTCCTTGGGACTCATGCTGATAGATTGAAGCAAGTTTTGGTGCAGGGTATTTTACTTGAGAAAGAAAAAGAGCTATTTGAGTTTCTTGTTCTAAGGAAGAGATTTTTTTTTTAAAAAAAAATCCAGCCTCATCTGGGCCTTTGATGAAAAGGAGATGAATTTCTGAAAAACAATAACAACATTACAAACTACCAAGAAGCCTTGGAAATCAGGTTGGCATGCATAAATACATACATACCCACCATATTATTCCCTTTTGGGGTAAGCAATGTTATATAAAGCCTAAAAAAGAAGAAGAAATAGCAAGCAAAGGAATTCAAGGCATGAGGTAAGAGAAAAGGAATGAAAATGTAGCTAATTCTAGTTTACTATCTAGTTTTCTATCTTTGCAGACTATCTGTGCTTTTACATAGTACCACTTTGTATAATATTTTGGATATCTTAAATATCTTGCCTCTTTCTTTTTCAGAGTTACAACCACTATTTTCTTAAGCTTCCTGTTCTTCTTGATTCATTCACCTTTCCCTCATATATTTGTTTGGTTTTGTGTTTCAAACTTAAAATTTATTCTCTCTACAGTATGTGACTAAATTGCCACAGTAAATTTCTTGCATTCTGTTACTCATCGATTTTTTTATTAATCCACACTTTTACAGCCCCTGTCACTATCTTTTCTCTTCTTGTATTATCAAAGCACTTCTTTAGAAACCCAGGCTTCACTGCTTATAGAATGGCTCCAAAATCTTTTGAGTACGTGAAAAAAAAAATTCCAGCAGAAAATTCCTGATTTGGATTATCCAGGATTATTGCTGATATCTGTTTATCATGTTTAATATAGAAACAAAGTAAGTAGAATTAGATATGATTAGTACTTGGATGCAATAATAACCAAGAAATAAGAAGATTGTCTAATAGATTTAGAGGTCAGAAGGAGGCAGTGGCAAATCAGTTCTTCACTGTTCCCAAAAAAACTGTATGATCGTATCAACAAAGTCATCATGAATTGTGTTAGACTGAAAAAATACCTTAAGAAAGTTATTATGACTGGGATGACTTCAACATACAGTGAATCTGAAGGAAATAAAAAGAGTCAAGAAGTCAGAGAAAAACTGATAAAGTATGGAAGATACTTTTAAGAGAACTAATGTGAGTTTAGACTTGGGCCATATTATGTCAGTAATAGAGCCCAAGTCTATGTTATTACAACTGAAGCCTTTGGAATCAATGGTCCGAATTGGATTTAGAACAACTAAGGAATGAGGTAATCATTTGCAGAGACTCTTTCATCCTTTTCACTACTCCTAATGCCTAGTCACTCATCCTAATGCCAGTCATCACTACAGCCATTTCTGCCTCTATTTCCTCCTCTTCTCTTTCCTGTCTCACAACCAGTGTGGCCACTGTCTTCTCTATTACTTCCTTTTGTCATCACTTCCTCCAGCTGAATGGCTATATGGGCCCCATTCATTCCACATCACACTAGCAAACAGAGAGCAAAAAATTCTGCTACTGAGCAGCATGCAAACTTCCAGAATATTTAAATCATTTTTTTTTCCAATTCTGAAGACCCTACACTTTACTTTGCTGGAATAATTAGTTGTGTTTTGTTTTTAAAGTATGTGTATATCTAAGAAAACATGTGTGGCATTAGGTGTTTGTTTATGTTAAAATCATAATCCCACTCCTAGAAAGCAGACATATGCATAAAATCTAGTTAGTAGCTATTAACAGTAGAAGAGCTCACAGCTCCCTTAGCAACTACATAGGCCTCCTCAGGGTTGCTGGCTAACAAATTTCCATCTCTAACCTCCACTGCAAGTGCCAAGTGTTAATGCGGGATGGGAGAAGTGAAATAACAATAAGGAAACTAAGTAGAAGTGGTTAAAAGAGCAGATTTCCTGTTGTCTGTCCATATGTAATTTGTACATTGTTGGCAATGTGCAAATTTTTAAACATGTTTCTTTCAAATGATTTACACAGTTCTCTTAAACTGTCATTTTTTCCTCAGCAGTTAAAGCACGACTTGGTTGAGATTTGGTTGAAGATCATATATTTTTGCAAAACTAGACTTCCTTGAAATGAATGAATGAATGAATGCTGTGTGGAGGGGGGGGGTTTGTGTGTATGTGTGTGTCACATTTCTTTATTATAGACATATTTCATTTTTTGTCCTGATTTTCTAATTGTAATACATATTTCTTATCTGGTCTGATAGGAGTAAGATGTTATGAGGGAGGGAGGGAGGGAGGGAGGGAGGGAGAAAGGAGGAAGGAGGGAAGGAAGGAACAATGGAGAGAAGAAA
>JANHFL010007646.1:233264-258075 GCA_032468155.1 Oxyrhabdium leporinum
TGGGGAAGAATGTTGTTGTGTCTATCTACTTTCCCCAGCTCAGTGTGAATATCCCCCCTCCCATTTTCCCAGGCACTAATTGTGGCAGCTGCAGAGGCCTTCTACAAATATGGCTCTCAAGGCTGACAACATCATCTTCATTGTGTCCATCAGCTCTTGAACATTCATTTTGTATTACTCCATTATTAGACTGTTACTATAATTGTATTCATTTTCCTATGGTCACTGAAACAACTTTAATTGTTTTATTTTATTGATGCCTCAAAAAATTGCATTCCTTGCAAAGAATATTCCACACGTTGTCTTTTGGATTAAAAGATCTACCATCTCTACTGGTGAAACTTCCTCCTAGCCTTATTTGCAATTCGATATACATCTTTCTAATATTATCACAGAGTTGTCTGTTGTTCAAATTCAGCACATTACAGCTGAAAAAAATGATTTTTTGCTTCTTTCATTGTGTTTTTTCCTTTCTTTTCTTATTTGCATTACATAGTGTTGAGTCATATTTAAAAATGCTAGTGCTCTTTTCTCAGTGTACTGTAAGGGGGGGGGGACTCTATAGAAAGAAACAATTTTCAAAAATCTTATTATTTCAATGCCCAGATCATACATTTTGCGATTATTTGGTTGCATTTTCCACATGAATATCTCACAATCCAGATGCAACCCTATGGTGTTTACTGTAATATTCTACAATTCCAAAGGAACCCCATATTCTGGAAGGATCTATTTTTGAAACTCTGCATAGTTTTAAAACTTTAGGGACAGAGAAAGGTTAAGCAATACCATTGGGACTGTCCAATTCTACTTTTTAAAACTCGTTATTTATTTATTTAGCATATGGCATATCATACATGGACTAGCAATATATATTAACAGTTCATCTAAATTACTAAAACACAATAAAATATAAATGTTGAAAAGATCTATGTTCAAATACCAATGTCTTGATGTTTAACCATCAAAGGACAGCATCGTTTATATTTTAAAAAATCAGATACTGGTCTGGTATACGCCCTCATCTTACAGCCAGTCATGATGTGATCTACAGTTTGACATGGGATCCTTCAGTTACACTGATGGAGGATACTATGCCCCATTTATACAGAGAGTCCCAGGCAGACACTGCGTGAGTACGAATCCTATCACGGACGGTAATATCCTATACCAGGGGTGTGAAGCTAGTTCACCTCCTCATGGTGCACCCTGGATAGCATGACAATGTCAAATAAACAAACTAGCAGCTGCTGATATCCAGACTGCTTTGTAGACTTTGCTGGCTCTCAAAATACATGGAAACAACAAATTTATTAGTAATCTCTAGAATGTAAGTAGGACCTCTGTGAAGGACTGAGTATTCCATGCCAATATGAATTGCAACAACTGATCTGATTGAGTGATCATGATCTCTCTCCCAAAACTAGGTTCTGCAAATTTCCTGTGACTCTCTCTTTTAGGTAGTAAACTAACATGTGAAGCTTTTCTAGCTCAGGAATCCCACTGAGAAGATAGACATTTGTGAAACTGGGTTAATATGGATTAAACGTTACTCCTTTTATAGGAAAGAATAACTTTAAAACTGAGCAAAGCATAATGATATTTAAAATACAGTTTTCATTCACTAATTAAAGATGGAATGTATTAAATCTGTTCCTCAAAATATCTAAGTGAGACAAACAATGCAGAAGAAGAAATATCCTGTTATTATTGGGATGCAATAATGTCAATTCCCTTAATTTTAATATTTTTATGTATACACATTCCCCATAACTTAATTTTTGAATGGCCCAGATATTTCATGTATTCAAAATTCTTCAGCTACATCCTTTGGATTAAAAATGTCATTATCTATAAACATTTTGACCCATTTTATTTTTATTATCTTTGCAGCAACTATTATTAGAAAACCTGCAGTTGTGAGCCAGTACATCGCATTTAGTATAAAAAATACAGTCTGCAATTCATAAGGAGACAGAAGTAGTAAAAGAAAAAGGGGTGAGCGCAGCATACTCTTAAGAGGTAGTAGGACTGAGCTGATAAGTTGTCCTGATTGTTATTGACATAAGTACTCTCATGTGCTCAGCAAGCTGCGATCTGCTCCTTTGGGGTCATAAAAGTAAGAGCATTCAAGTGATCCAAATTAACCCGATTGCCCTGAGAAATTGATGCCCTATCCACTTCATAACCATCTTGGGTTATGGGAGAATCTCAGAGCCATCATCACTTTTTGAACAAGCACTTTTTTCTAGTTTTAAGTGGTTACAGGGCTGCAAGTTTAGTGTCTCTGATATTTAAGCTGCCAGTTCCTAATACTTTTACTTGATGGCTTCTGTATAAATATAGTCTACTGCACTAGTTCTCAGCTTTTCTTCACCATGGGCCCTCTTTAAATACCTTTTGTGGCTATGGACCATTGGCCATGGGCCTCCCAAGATTTAATTCAAGATTTAAATCATAACATTTCTTCAAGCATTCACGGACTCACCGTGATGATATCATGGGTCTCCCAATGGTCCACAGACCATAGGTTGAGAACCACAAGTCTACCATATTTGATATAGTCAGAACTCAAGAGCCTCCTCATCAGATCTTGCTCAGAAATAACCAGGGGCTGAAGTTGTTTTAAAGCTGGAGCCTCTCTCAATTCACAATTCTGCTTTGATTGGACAATTCATCAAAGGGGTGGCTGAATTACTTAATATAATCCCGGGAAGCAGACTGGGCTGTAAGACAGTGATTGGCTTATAGCTTATTCAATGAGTTTCCATGGTTGAAGGTGGTCTTATACATGTTTTCTCTAAACCTGATCTAGTTTTCACCAATAAAGCACACTGTCTCTTTACTATGATTTTTAATCTGTTGTGTGCATTCTTGGGACTATTTGTTTTTTTTCAAACTTCAACAGCAGAAAACAAATAAATGGCAATTGCATAAATAAAGTCCTTATTTAGCTGACCATTCTATGAGCATGATTTAATCTGAGAATCTGATGTAATAATTGAGGAAAGATAAACAGGAAAGCCCCAACTCCCTGATGAAATGACCCAGTGATTATTGCTCAGAGAAAAAGGCAATTAGAATAAGTTTGGATATTGCCAATTTAAAATATTTACAACTCACATGTCTCATTTCTCTTTCCAGGGTCCACTTAGTAGAATTCTAGTTTGCAAGCAATTCACTATATTACTTTATTTGGATTCCAGGTCATTTTAATCTAGGATGCAATCCCATAGATATATTAATAAGGGAATAAGGGAATATGTCCCTTTAAACAAAATGGAACTTACTTCTGGGTGGACAAGTATAGAGTTGCAGTATGAATAAAGTTTCTAAAGAGCTCCTTATCACCTTTCATATTATAAATTTATTTATTACAATCTGGGTATACTGTCCTTTCAAGAGACCTGCTTGATGAATATCTAGAAACAACTTTTATTTTGTGTTATTCCCATACCAATTGTAAAATAAGAATTGCAGTTGGTTCTGCCAATATTTTTCTGAATCAGCATAAAGACTCCTCCGCCTTCTCCTCAATTTTTTTTTTCATGTTGTATGACACTTATTGTTTTGATGTTTTCTGGATTATTTTATACTGTGGTAATAGAATCTTTTGATACCTTATTTAAAGAAAGTAAAAGGCTATTATAAATAGGGGTTTTAAAGTGATATTATGAATAAACTAATGAAATTAAGGTATAAAGATATGTGCCACTTTCCCCCATTTATTTCTGATGTAATCAAATTATCCCACAGAAGATCTCCTACTATCCCTATATTTTCCCATATGGTTGATCTGAGATTTAACACGCACCATTTCAATCAAAACCTCATCTTACTCCAGTACGTAATGAATCTCAGCTCCCATAACTGGAACATGTCAGCATGGGAAGCCACCACAAGTACTGATGTGAGAATGGGCCATTACTGAAACTGGACATGTTTTTACGAATTATGATTTTAAATTATATATAATGTTAAATTATATTTTCCATATCTAAGATAGCTAAGTGAGAATATTTCATCTCTCAGCATGTGATTTTGATTCAGGAAGTACCACTCTCACATGAATTCTTGGAGGAAATTTACACGGGAAAGAATAATACTGTAGTCCTTTGTGTATGCATGCATGTGTGTATATTTATTTGTTTATTTCCTGGGTTGAAATGGGATTAAATCTAGGTTAAGGAGCGCCCTTCTTTATCATAGGCAATGCCAGCTTTGAACTGAAACTCTATTTAATATTTTGAAAGTGAAAGAATGAACAATGATCTCTTGTGCCCTATATTTTCTCTTCCTTTTGCTAATGTCTAGCTTTTTTTATTTGCTGGCTCCTCAGTTGGATAGACCAAGTAAATGATATGTATTAAAATATCTTCTTTATCAAGAACAAGCATGGCAGCAATAATAATCTCCTCTGGCTAAATAGCCCACATTACAACCTTTAAAAATATCTGGGCCCAGATGTTTTCTGCCTAAGGCAGAGGGAAGAATGTCCTTTTCCCATTTCACATCTAAAAGCTAATTGGATTCTTATTAATTCTGAATTTTTAGCTTGGATTCTTCTCTTGCTCCTCCTTTTGCTCCTTCTCTCTACTTCCTCCACCTCCTCCTCTTCCTCCTCCACTTTTACCACTTCAGGTATCGAGGGAGATGGTTCTTGCTCTTTTGGCTGCCTTGACCATAGTTATTTGCTGTTGTAGAGTATATTTGATGTTGTCTCTCCATCTTCTTCTGGATCTGTCTCGTGTTCTTTGACCTTCTCATGGCTTGGATTGGGACAACATTTTCTATTATACATGGCAATACCACATTACTTTGGAAGTATAGGAGGAAGATGGCATAACCAATATGTCCTCCAACAGAGGAGAATGACAAAAAGTGTTTTCCTTCAGTCAGGTTAGCCCCCCTACCTAATGATAGGGCCATGTTTGCCCCTTCTTACCCGGTTTCCAATTCCTAAATGAGGCAATTTGAACTTGCCTTGATTTTGTGTTTTGTGGCACAAAGGCAATACTATTTACCTTAGGGAGGCCTGGAGACAGTACTGTTCCACCTCTTCAAGGGACTTCATATCTCTCAATTGCTTCTCTCAGTTGTTACAGAGAAACCAGAAGAGACAGTGGGAGTGACATAAAGCAAAAGAGGCTGCATTGCTTGGCATAGCCATTCTGGAAGGATATTGTAATTGAAGTATCATTGAAGCAAAACACCACTTCAAACTGTGCACAGATCTACGGATTTGCATACAACTCTGTTTCCAACCTAGTGCCCTCCAATAGCCAGAAAAAAGCATAATTCCCTAATGGATGAGAATGATGGGAATCTGACTCCAAAACATTTGAAGGGCATCAGGTTGGAGAAAGCTCTTCTGTATAACTGCCACGTTCATTATCATAAGAGATGAATCCTAGTTTTTTTAAGCAGCATTGGTGTACCCATGCTCTTTTGCAGCAACTGGCTATATGGCTGAAAGCAATGACTGCTATTTGCTAGGCCAGCCACACACACAAAAAAATAGCAACAGAAATGGTTGTATTTTTTATTTTCTGCATGAATCACCTAGATGGCATCTCAATTTTCAAGAAGAGAGAATAAAAAACACACCACCTTATAGGATTGATGTAAATGTAGCAAGAATGATCATCCTCACGGTGATGATCTTTGCAAATTTGCTTCTGTTCATGAATTTCCAAGTTCCAGTGACAACTCTCATTGAATATAAAACAGCTGGAAAATCATAGCTCCAACTCCTCATTTGGCAAAGAGTTATGAATTTCTAACAACCAAAGTGAACAGCTTTTCAAAACGTTTTGTGAATAAAACTTAAGAGAGAAACAAAAAATTTCCAATGGCTAATGCTTGGTGATAGCGATTCGTTCTAGAGATGAGAATATTTAATTAATTCATTCATATCTTTTTTATAACCTCACTTATTTCAGGGATATGGATAGCAACTGCAAAGTATATAAAGGAGCTGAGCATCATTGTGGAAATGATCATGGATGGTCTTTTATAAATATGTTGGTAGGAAAACCATACAAAGGATGGATTTATGAGTACTATCTTTTCTAAGAGAAAGTTTCATTGCTGATTGAAGCCAAGGAATATTACTTTGAAAGACTGGTAAAGCCTAATGTGCAAATAGAATGAGGACTAAGGTATATTTTCAATTATTTTTTCTACGCAAAATAGTGAGGATGTCTTCTATGTCTACTAAAGAGCACGGTTCTGTACACATGCAATGATACCTGTTCATTGCCACTGCCATGTGTATGTTTCATCTCTCTGTATGACTCCCAAATGCTCTTACCTAAATTCATATTGACAACTGTAACCTCAAGTGCATAAAAGAGTAAATCTTGGGCTCTACCAAACACCATTGGAACCCAGCAGGAAAAGTATTATGTAGATATGAGCTTTATTTATGGAATTAAAACAAAATAATTTTGTTAAAGATGAGTCCTACAGCCAGTACTGCCTCCTGTCCAATGAATAACTGCAGCAGAACAAATATGAAAAATGGAGTCAATTCTAAAGAAGTTGCCATCTGTAAGATTTTGGATGAGAACTGGGAGAGTCAAGTTCCTGAGCTAAGAAAACCTCACTGGGTGAATTTGAGTTAGTTCTTCTCTCTCAGCCCAACCTGCTCCACAGGACTGTTATAGGGAAGTGTAGTGGACTGCAAAGATAGCCTAGAAGAAAATGCATGACAAATGTTAGGAAAACATGAGCCTGGGGAAAACAGGATGGTGCAAGAAAGAAACTCATGACTATTCTGCCTTGACTCTCTTTGGTACGAAGCAGAAGAAAAGGGAAATAATGTCAGGCTTCAAGAGTCTGTTATTACAGCTTTCATTACTTAAATAGAGTTCTAGCATTTCTTGAGGCATCTGCTCCCTGGGTCTGAAATAATTATCCTACTCTGCAAGGGTGCGCAACCCGCCACCCCCCACCCCCACCCCCGGGCAGCAGCCTGTTCGGAACCAGGCTGCACAAACCGTGGGTGAGCACACCCACCCACAGCTCTACTTGTGTGAGTGTCAGGCGTGAGCACTCACACCTGACACTTGCACAGAGCCATTCTCTCCCTCCCCCCTCCCATCCAGTCCATCAAGCCAGAAAGGTTGGGGACGGCTGCTACTCTGGACACATTTTGTAAAGATGTGGCTCTCTGGCTAATACTGGTAAAGGTGGAAGGAATGAGAAGAAGACAATTACCAGCAGCAAGGTGGATGCACTCAGTTACAGTGGCAATGAATACTCTACTGAAAGACCTGAAAGATCAAGTTATTGATTGTTATGGAGAAAATCCATCTATGTGGTCACTAGGAGTCAAATAGGACTTGATGGCACATAATCAATCAGTTTTCTGATCCAGTCTACCTTAAAAGGCTGACCCAGAGAGATTTTCATCTCAGTCAACTTGAACTTTTTGAGGACAGCTGGATATAAATCTAACACATATGCAAACAACCATACTAGCCGGGTTAGTACGAAGAACAAAACTGGATTAGTCTTCAAAGAGGAGCATAATGAGTAAAGTTCATAGGCAGGACACCTGGGGACTAAGTAACATCCAGGAAAAAAAAGATGTTGAGTATATGAATACAGATGTTCTTTAACCTCACTGTATAGATTGTAGATTTATATGACTTTGTAACCTGGACATAAGACAAATATTGGGTGGACAATGTGCACATTTTGAGTTTCTGTCTCTGCTACTCACATGACACACAGTGACATAAAACCTGCTGTTTTGAATCAAATCTTTCCATTTCAGCCTCACTTTTCAGTCTCCCAGATGGGGAGCTAAATGGCTTCATATTCCATTGTAAAAATGTGAGCGCGTTCATTGCAATCAACCCTAAGTTTAACACTGATCGTTGATTTTGAAGCACCTCGTGTCCATTGATACCATATGGTTCTCTATCCTTTCATTACACTCTGCTCCAACAATATGCATCCTGTCACAAAGGGGATGGATGTAAAATCTGGCCCACAGGAAAAGAAATATTATTGCTAGATAAATTATACTTAAACAGGAGAGTTAAACTCCACAGATTCAGCAATGTATGCCCTCCACCGGGAAAGGGAGAAGTCAGAGAGCACTAAATAAAACAAATGGAAAGTAATGATAGCCAGACTTTTAGCAAGAAGAATGTCAAAAGATGTGGTTAGAAACAGCTTTAAGGGAAGGGAGCTCCAGAGGCTCAAGCCTCATAAGCAGAGAAGGTGTCCCCACTGTGGTTCTGGATGAGTTTTTCCAATTGTCAGGGTCTGTAGCTCCAGACTCACTAATCACAGTTGTTGGAATGAGAAATGGAGAAACAAAGCCCCTCAGTCAGCCTGGTCTTACATTATTTAAGTATTTATACTGATGAGAAGGAGGAGAGGAAGAAAAGGAGGAGGAGAGGAAAAGACCCTCAGCACATATTTATTGGTTTTAATGGTGCTATTGTGATTTACACCCCCTTAGTATCTGGTCCAGATGGAATAACCTAAAGTGCATGTGGTAAATAATGGAAGAGGGAAATGGAGAATAATGTACTCCACTGCCAGCAAAATTGGATTGTAATTCTGTTCTCTTTTTCTGTGTCTTTCTTCCTTTTTGCACTCACCCCTTTTTCGGCTTAGGGGGCAGCCAGGATTTTCAGGGGTAAAGACAGAATGCAAAACAAGGTGATGCAACAAAAAATACTATCAAATTAAAATTGGAAGCAAGTGATAGAGTTAATCACATGAAACATACCCCTTTTTTCCTCTGATGGCAGAGATTCCAATTGTGTAACAAAAAAAATCACATCACAATACTCAGGTTATTCCAAAGTCTTTTTGCCTGTCAAACATAAAAGTTGCTGCTCTTGTCTGTGTTATTCATACTCAAAGCCCCTTGTTATATAGCTGTGCTACGGGAGAGTTAGATAAGGCTAAATGGAGGAAAGATAACTTATAATGGGCCTGTGTGATAAATAGGATGGGGCTAATGTTTGTGGACCTATGGTTGAAAGGGACAGAAATGGAAGCTGGATAAAAGCAGATAAGTCTTCCCTGCCACCCATTTGCCTTTTGGCCAATTAGCTCACTGCTTAGGAACAAAGCCAAAGATTACACAAACATCTGGGGGGAAAACAAAGACAACATTAGGTAGGATAATGATGCAAAGTGGGTGGGGCTGTATAATGCACATGGGCAGAGCCAGAACTTTTTGCTTCATTCCACTAACTTGGAAGACCATTTTTTAAAGCTAGGTTGAGTCCATTCTATAGTTTCTCCTAATGTGTTCTTGTGCTTCCTTCATTTTAGTATGCAAATTGAATAAACAAATGAATAAAAATAAAATGATGGGAAACTATACAAGTGATTTTCTGCATTTGTACTTTGGGCCTTAGAGGACCAAAAAATAAATAAACAATTGTAGGTCCACAATAATTCATCTGATCCATACCAGCTAATATTTTCCCTCACTGGATTCGATTACTAGTCTTATCACTTCCTGATACTTGCAATGCTTGACTGTTTACAAAATGTGAACAAACTGTGAATACAAGTTCCCTAGCTAAGTACATCTCAAATACTATTTTAAAAAGTCTCAGAAATGATAAGAAACATGGGTTTAAAGGCAGCATTCTACTTAGTTTCGGTCCTAACCAAGCTAATCGTGTGAAAAGAAAGAAAGAAAAGAAAGACAAAAAAGAAAATCTAACAGGTTCAGACGATGCCTTCGTGGTCCCATCAGCTATCCTTGTCAACTGTTTCTCTAATACAAAGGCTTTTGCATCTGCAAGCTGCAGGCAGTTTCACTTGATCTTCTTTCAAACCTGAGCTTGATCATGAAAGGCCTTGTAAAAGTTGTGTGGAGTTTGTATTGACAAAGGATTATAGGGATACCTTTTCCAAAGCTTAGCAGCAGGATCTCATGAATTGTCCACTGATGCAGGGAAGGCAAACTGAAGTCTCAAAATACCATTGTTCAAACTTTTCATTTTTCTCCTAAGTGAACAAGTCTACACTGAACTATGAAACATTATAAGAAACAGCTTTTAGAACTTCTCTTCACTGACATGGTATCCATTTTATTAAAAAAGGTATAAACTGATGTATTGGTTCCAGAAGTCTTTTTGGGCTTTCATTAAAATTTGGATTGGGGACCTGATTTTAATAATCCCAGGAAGGCTATCTTACATGCCCTGTATGGATGAATAAAATGAAATCATCATTTTTCAATATGACTAAACTTGGTTGCCAAATTCCATCCCCAGAGATATCTCTGTAATATGAATTACACTAATTATGTCTTCTGGTTTAAACATTGATTTCAGTGTTAATTTAATGGACTTAATGGATATTGCTGTTTCCATCAGATGGGTGTTCAATATTTGTCTTATTTCTTGACCACTTATAGATTTTTCTTGGCTCACTAAATATATTATAATTGGCAGTTTCCTTATTCAATGTGTGTGAGAATATTGCCACATCTATATGTTCATAATAATCCTGAACTTTGTGTTGCATTTTTCTTAAGGTTTAATTTAAATAGATGGAGCTAATGCACACAAACATACTTGTACTATATAGCGCCAACTAAATTTGAGAACAGAGAAATATTAAACTTCTGTTATCCATAATATTTCTTTTCTACCTAATTTATTATTAAGTACACATTTAGCACAAAAATTCAAGGCTGTGATACATACTGTTTGAATTCCTTTGGAATCAGTTATTCTAATTTCAAAATACCACACACAGTAGGTTTAATAAATGAAGTATAAAAATAATAAACGGTACCAAATCTTTGAGTAGCTTACTGTTCAGCTCTAGGATGAGCCAGGCACTTTCTGTAAGGGTCCAAGGAGAATTTCCATTTTTGTCCCATGAGAAACATTGCTTTTGAGCCTGAAGGATTTTGTTTCAGCAGGACTTTCTATGCACATTTCCTTGTCTTTCTGACCTTTCACAGTTTCATTTCATTTCATTTCATTTAATTAGACTTATATACCGCCCCATTCCAAGGACTCGGGGCGGTTTACACTTAAAAATCCCTTTAAAAATACACTTTAAAAATTTACACTTTTAAAACCCCGTTTTAAAATTCACCCATAAAAATTAAAACCATCAATGTTTCCCATCAATGCCAAGGAAAGTAGTTCCAGAGAAACTGGTTTCATCAGATGTTGGTCAGCTTCCCAAAAGAGAATTCAAGAAATGCCACAGGGATTGAAAAAGCAAATTCATATATTATATTGGAATGGCGTATAAGGATAGAAGATTCTTTAATTTATAACAAACTTTAGAAATATTTTAGAATTAGCATTTGCTTTCTCTTTATTTTTCTTCCCCTCCTCCCCCCAAAAAGACACCCTATTTCATGAAACATCATAAGAGGTAGCAGATCTTGGCTGATCTCAAAAAATAGCCAAGGTATATTTATTTTATTTTAGAAATGTATATGGACATCCAATTCTACAGTGACTCTGGGAAACAGACGGTACAATTTTTATAAAAACACTCAAATGTCAGTAGAAAAACCAAGCAAAAACAATCAAATATAGAGCATTTACCCGAGGCCTGGGTAAGCAGCGTAGTTTCCCAAGAACTTTTGAACATGATCTGATGGGGCTCAGATGTATTGAACATGTCTGAGCTGCGGGGAAGATGATATTCTAGAGCAGGGGTCCCCAACCCTCTTGGCCAAGGCCTATTCAGAACCAGCCACTCACACGGAATCATTCCCTCTCCCCCCAATCAGGCCACCAAGCCAGAAAGGCTGGAGACTGCTTATTCTAGAAGACAATTTGAAGAATTAGAATCCATCAGGAAACCCAGGGCTGCAGATTAGACTGGATAGTTGAAAAAAATCCTGGAAAAATTGAGTAACAACTCAGATCAAACCTTGCCAAGACAATTACATAAATGTATCTCTGTAGCAACCAAAACCTAAGTTCAGGCTAAAGGGAATTTGTCTTTAAATTCACAAGAAAATGTATATAGATGTGTGTTCATATTTAATATATTAGCAGGTTTGGAAGAAGAGATTATTTTCTGTTGTAAAGGGAACTAAAGGGCCATACTCGTGTAAGTGTATATAAGATCTCTTTTTCTGGTACTCTTGGAAACATCTGACAGCAAATAATATATGTATTCAAATATATTTAACCTATGATATTTAATTTATATTCTGCCTTTTTTGTTTTGTTTTCCATTTTCTCCTTTTCACCCCACTGGCCATACATAAATCCTCTTTTATTTATTTAATGTAGTTGTTGTGCATGCTTATATGCTACCAAATCAAAAATTACTCCTGCCAGTTTACTGCAATGAAAGCAACTGCTGACAACTCTAAAGATAAAATCAATCCTCAAATAACTAACATCAAGAATAAAAATACATGAAAAAGGCAAGGGACAATAAAAAGTTCTTTTTCTGATTAACAGCAATGCTATCTTTCAAAAAGAGTTCATACTTACCCAGTTTCATTGTTTTCTTCACTTTTCTCTCCCCTCTCCCCCATTTCCCAGAAAATGGAGGATGCCACAGAAAAGCATTACTTCTAAGGACTCATCCCTCTCACCTTAGGTAAAACGAGGACATAAAATTGGAATGAATATCTTCATCAACCCATCGTACCTAGTCAAGCAGGGAAGATATGTTTCAAACCTTGTCAGTTGAAGAACTCTGACTGACAGGTTCTAGAAAGAGAACCTTCTCTGCTGTTGCCTGTACCCTATGGAATATTTTCCCCCTGGAGTTAGGGCAGCTCTGCACTTTCCTTGCCTTTCAAAATGGAGTTAAAACATGGCCTTACATAGGGAGCCCAGAAGAGCATGCAGCCATGGAGTTAGCTAGTCCCCTGAAAACCCTTGCCTTGCTTTTTACCTAATTTTGATAGTGTTCAATCACTCTTGCCTCCTACATTTTTAGCTTTTATATATACTGTTTTTACCTTTTAGCAATAGCAATGGCACTTAGACTTATATATCCTTTACAGTGCTTTACAGCCCTCTCTAAGAAGTTTATAGAGTCAGCATATTGCCCCCAACAATTTGGGTCCTCATTTTACTGACCTCAGAAGGATGGAAGGCTGAGTCAACCTTGAGCTTGGTGAGATTTGAAATGCCAAATTGCAGGCAGCTGGTAGTCAACAGAAGTAGCCTGCAGTACTGCACTCTAACCACTGCACCACCGTAGCTCATGAGAATAATATGCTAAGCCATGATAATTGAGGAGCCTATTTACATGCTCAGCAAAAAATCTGTAGCTTTTTTTCACATTGAAAATGCTACACATTTGATAATTATTTTTTAAAAAGGAATTTAATTTCAGCATTTCTCATACAATTATTCATTGCCTAATCCTACTTGAAGGCATTCATTCCCAAACCAGGAGAACAGACAATTGTTCCTCTAACTATGTTTAAGCTACCTTTACAGATGCAACTGTTTCTTCCAACTAAATTCATGGATGGAAACAATATTTCAGATTACTTAGAACATTTATCATACCTTGAGATTAAAGTTATAAAGCTGCCAGAAATATTTTTTTTAATTTGGTAAATATAACCTTTCAGAGTTTTGAAAGTTCTACAAGTTCCTTATACTACTCCAGATTAGTTTTCAATACTCTTTTTTCTCTATGTGTATAGTAAACCATCTTCAAGCTGTCTCTTGAGACAGATACAAATCTGACACTACAGTTTTACAAGGTTAGCCCCAAAACTTAGAGAATGTCCTAGGAAGCTGGGTCATCTGTTTTCTTTCTGCTTCCTGCACATATTTGAGATAAATGCCCCAGGTTATTCATGGCCTAAAGGAATTCAAAAAAAGATTTGCAGGTATGCTTGGCAACCTATGTCTGAATGAATTGTTTTAATAAAAAAAGAATAATAATGAATTCTTGTAGAGAGCAGCTAATTTCGTTTACCTGATGGTAATAGGCAGAGACACAATAGAAAAATTTAAACTGAGGTTGGCCATTTGCCATATAGTTGTAATTGTATATTTCTTTAAAATTCCAAATTTGAGCAGGACTTTGAACGTATGACTTTCAAAGTCTTCCAACTCTATAATTCCCTTTTCACCACCCCACCACCCCCATCATAGTTTTTGCGGTGCTGATTTTACATATTATGTGCTTGCATAGTGTATAAATACAGAACATGCATATCAACATGGTGCCCACTGCTCTTTTAGATATTGGTTAGAATCCGGATCTATGGTTCAAGCCCATTTATTCAATGTTCTTTTCTAAACATTATCTTTCTTTAAATGCTAAAACTGTTGTATGTTTCAAACTCCTCTATAAAACTGTGGTGGTGCTCAGATACTACCAGGCTAAGCAAGCCATGTACAACTTGCCAGAAAGTAATTGGTTACAGACTCCAAACACAAATGGAAATGGAAAAAAGTTACTGATCCTTTCACTCAAACGTCTCTCCCATTTTTCATCACCCAGAACCTCCTCATAATTTTCACTGAACAAATTCAAGTCTTTCTTTTACTGTCATTTTACACATGTACATTTTTCTCCTGTACACATATATATCTTGGAGTAAATTAGATTGAGATGCATTGACAACCCAGCTGGGGAGGAGGAGGAGGAGATGCCAAATCCAAGGGGCTCAACGTCAGATCTTTAAATAGAAAAATGCCTTTGGTGCAGACAGAAACACAACCAGCTACATTTGCATTTACCATGAAAATCCCCCTCATTCTTCACACTTTTATTTCCACTAAGGCTCACTGCATTTGCATAAATCTCTTGTTTCTTGTCCGGTTTCCCCAAATTTCTCAATCTGGCACTGATGACTTTTATTTTCTTTGAAGAAAATACCTGTTGTTAAATTCTTCACCCTGTGACCCATTCTCTTCTTCCTCTTCATCTTCCACAGAAATATCAAGTGATTCATCACATTCTGAGATGCAGTCCGCCTCCATTTCTCCCCAGGTAGTTCCTCTGCTATGCTTTTTCCCTTCTACTCAATATTCTCCAGAGTTGCCAGAAGCAAACTGTCACCCACCACAGCTTAGTGGCTCTCCTGACTCAGGAGAAGTCTTTAAATAGAACAGAAAGTTGAAACAAATTGCTACTGCCACGTTGGACTGAATGCTGGGTCCTAACACCACCTTGTTTCTAGGGTCAAAACAGTCTAAACTGAAGGCAGCTCTGGAAGTCACTGATCTTGATCCTGGTTTAGTCACAGGCCATCATTAGCCTTTAGTGGCAAATAGAATTTCTCATATACATCAAAATCATGGGACAAATGGTTCAGTTGACGTCAAACAAACATTGCAAATTTTCTCGCTGGATTGAGGCGATTGCCATCTCTACCCTGCGTTTCCTAAAAACTTCATAGAACTCCCAAACGTTTTTTCTCATTAATGTTCCCTTGTTCAGCAATGAATGAACAACCTACTGAAACTGGTGACTGGTCACTCTTCCTATATGCTTGCTGCTCTTTTTCAGATTTTCCCATGTCCTATTTGGTTGTAGCTAAGCGATATGCAAGAGCCAACTGAAGCAGCTGTTAATGATGGTGAGGTTCTGCATTCTTGAGGAAACCGTCTTGTTATTGATCACTCTCTTCAATTAGGAGGTTAATGGTGTTCTTCAGGCCTGGTACATTTCGGTATTCAACTGAAAATTATCTGTTCTTTCTTCCTAGGTTTTTCTCTGATTTTTGGAACTTGAATCAATATGGAATCTGAGTGTTTCAAGTTAGTGGCTCCTTCTAGCTTATGCCCAGATAAAACACTCCATTTTGATGACTCAAGCTACTGCTGAATCCATTCTAAGGTCCCATCTCTCATTCTTTCTGGAAAATGAAAGGATGCAGAAATAGAACAATAAAGTGAATATTGAACTGTAAGAAAGACTGCTCATCCAAGTCTAGCTTTGTTAATCAGGTAACCAACCAGGTTAAACAACATTAAAAGCCATCATATTTCTTACCATCTGAATTTACTGCTTCTTTGATTGTGCATAACACATGAAATGGCAACAATTTCCAACTTTCCACCAGGCATGAGCATGACACAAAGATCCAAAATCTCCGTAACTTTGTGTAGTTTCAGTCCTTCCCCCCAAAAAAGGTACCACTAGAACATGTTTTATGTGACAGAAGGGGGAGGAATTACTAAAATGAGGGAATAACTGGATTCACTATATTTATATATTTTAATCATTTGTCCAAAAGATGTGGGGGGTTGGTGAATATGTCATTTGATAGACTACTCAGTATCATTTGTGAAAAAAAATTAAAAAACCTGCACATTCCCCTCCCCCCCCCAAATGATACTGAATAGCCTCAAATGACATATTGGTGTAAATTGTTCCAAAACAGATCACCAATCAGGGTGGACACCTAGGCTGCAACTGTTTTCCTAAGGTCAGTCCAAAGAACCACCTGTTTTTAAGAATATGTTTTTGGGGCTCTTCATTTTTGAAATAGGTTGGTGGAGCCCAGGTCATGTGATCAATTTAAATACACAATCAATCCTTCCCTTTGCATATATCTTCTAAAATAAACTGCATGTTGTAATTCAAATCCTCTTTCCAAGTCATGAACTAGAAAAAGTTGTTTCTCGGCTGACTCGAAGCCTAAGACTACATTATGATGGGTACTCTTTGCTCCTTAATCTTGGGAATGGTTTTTTTCCTACAAAATTATAACTGAATAGGTAACACAATGTTGTATAAATTCAGCAACCTGTTTTACTGGTCTGTAAATAAAGCCATAACTTTGAAAATAAAAAGTTCCTTACTTGCAGAAAATGTTGACTCTTACAAGAGAATACTGTCATTCCCCCCCCCTCCCCCAGATACAAATATCCCCAGGCGTACTGGACTATTAGGAAAATCTGATTCTGTGCATTTTGGCTTATCGATGATTGCTAATTTAGAAAACTGAAAACTAATATTGAGAACTAAATTAACCTAGTATAACAAATGTTAAATAGATGTGCAAACATCAGCCATGCAATTTGCCTGGACCATTTGGCAACAGTACTGCCTCTGCCTGTGTTGCCTTTCACACACAATTCCCTTTTACTTTCAAGCAGTTAGATGCCCTTAGAGAAATCTAGTACACCCTGTATGACTGATAAATTCAGAACCTATAATGATGCAGAAAATAGAGAGCCAAATTCAAAAGCGGGGCCATAATAGGAAGGGAGAGAAACATAGCTCTTTGTGGTAATAGTTATTTTTCACCTTTCTTCCAAGCAGTAGGCTACCAGGGAAATTACTCTTGACAGAACTCTTAAAATGATTTGCCCAAAGTTGTGGAATTGCTCTAAGGGTTTGTGAAATTAGCTAAAGCTGTAGGTTGTTTTTCCTGCATTCACAATACGGAGTGGAACTTCACTACCAAGATGTTGCACTGTGTAGCCCTTTGGATGCAGCAGGATATAAATTTAACGTCTCTCTGCAATTCCTTAAAACCATCAACCCAAGCCTGGGAAAAAGTCACAGCTGCTTTAAGTTGCATAGAGGTAGTATGTGCAAGAATTGCACAAATCTAAAGTGCGATGTTTTAATATAATAAGGTCACAAGTGACAAAACTGAGCAAGGTTAAATATGATTACCTCAGTAGCTTAAGCTAGGGAAAGAAAAGGAAAAAAGAAATTAAACAGCTGACCGAAAGAAAAACAAGCCCATATAACAAAACTGCTTTATTTTAACAGAGAAACTTTATTCCACTTAACACAATAAAACATTTAAACTTAAAAAAAATTGCAAGGTGGACACCAATGAAAAGCAATTATTCGTTAACATCTTACTTGGTCTGCAATAAATATAAGAGGCACAAATTGTGCTACAGCAGATCTAAAAGAAGTCCCAAACTTTTTTAGAAAAAAAAGTTAAAATTTAAGATTTGTTTTAAATCCCAAGTTATATAGCAGGTCTAATATTTACATAGAAACAAAAATTTAAAAAAAAACACACCTTTATTGTAGCAGTTACGATTAGCAATCATCAGTACATTATTGATACAGAAAGAAAATGTTGAGAGCCTGACTGAGGGCAGATTCACATCTTGGAGCAAAGCATATGAGGAAGTGCAGAGGACACTTCTTACATTTATTGTGTTGCAAGGATTTTATATAGATGGGATGTACAGGCAGCAGTACAACTTTTGCAGGTTTTCGTTTTTTCATATTATGTTAGAAGTGCAATTAAGGGGACCATCACTCTTGATCGTGCTTGCTTTCCATCTGCTTCGTATAGTTTAAAGCTACTGCTGGTCTGAAAAGAGTAACAAACTCCTGCTACTTCATTTTGTAAAAAGAAAAAAAGGACAAAAATTTCAGATCTGCAGTACCTAGGCCTTTTTTTGTTGTGTTGTGTTATTTTTACTCCCTCAGGAAGGCACTACTGTACGCAACCACTAGAATATGGTAATCTGACACTACAGCTTAATTATTAGTGAACTCCTTGTTATAACATTTCAATTAAGGTTTCATAGATAGAAATTCTTCAAAACGACAGTAATTGCATATTTGCGATCTACTAATTCAGACAACAGCTAAGGCCTCCTGTTACTGAATGTTTCCTGTGATAAAATTCTGCATATTTGGGAAATATCAAATCAAATCAAAATAAAATATATTTCTCAATATTTACTTTTCTGTGTGAAGATTTTTGTTCTTGTATACAGCAGCATCTAATCAAATAGATTCTTGTATGCAATTAGCATAGGCCAGATACAAGTCATGATTTCACTGAGAATTAGTCTGGATTAATAGGAATAATCAGGACCAAGTTGTTAATATTGCTTAAAAGCTGGTGTTTATTACTAAGGTATTAAAACTGGAATGAGCTAAAGTGCATATTATAATTAGTAGTGGCTTGTACTTCTTACTCTTATGGAAACGTACACCATTATATTTTTTATTATCACCGCTGGCTGTCATACAATCATCTTTCTGTTTCAGTATTTAGTGTGGATGCATAAACTACTACAATACATAGTAACAGGAAATGAAACAGCAACAGATTTTGCAAAATTCGTATTACAGCAGTAGTTTCTTTATTGGTCACTGATTTAATAACTCCAGGAGCCAGTGTTCAAATTGATTTAATGTCATAAAGATCGCAATCTTCTTTGAATTCTTACAAAAAATTTTCCTACGAAAAACCTGAAAGAAAAGTATCTTCTTTAAAAAAGTGCAGCAGGGAAGGGAGAAAAATCACATCCTGGGCATCTCATGTATTTATTTATATGCTGTATTTCAGAAGAGTCCAGTTAGTGAGATAGAGGCCAATCATCTTTTTTGTATAATTCCTCTTACAGGTAGTATACAGTTCAAATCCTTCCTGTCTCTCAGCCTCTGCCATGACTACGGGATAGAACAGATCATACAATTATGTTAGTACACTATGGCCATACTTTTAAAATCATACTACAACATCAAAAGAATATTAGTACTCAGAATAATAACAAAGACATATAAAATGCATTAAATATTTCCTTTAATAAAAACTCTTATGGTTTCTGAGAAGCAAAATTTCATGATGTATTAAACTACTTTTAAAAGGGGGGAAAGGGGATTTTAAAAATATATTAGAGCTTTCTGCTCTGCCCTACAATTATCTGCCCAAAATGGATTACAGTCAATCAAAACAGACACAAAATGTATTAAATTGTAACTGTAATGTAATTCAGAAACAAAGAACTTTTCAGTTCTATGGATTCAGAATTGCCCAGGAAAAATTACTTCAACTTAAAAATTCAGGTTTTAAGGGGTGATATCACTTATTGTGTAACCCTAACAGCAGGAAGACTCAGCTTCAAGTTCAACCATAAGACGTCTTGAGTGACTTGGGCCAGTCATTTTTTTTTCTCAGCCCACTGAACATAGGAGAAAAGAGGAATATGAACAAAAGGCAAGACCTTGACTGACTATTAATTATCGACAGAATGAATTTCTCATTGTCAGCCTTCACATGTTTCTTCGCTTTATAAATAAAAATCAATCTAGCAAGATGCCAAAGTAACTACTTAACCAATTCTTAAGAGTCAATCTAAGGAAAAACAAGTATATTAAAGAGGAATTTACTGCGACAGTCTTAAAACTAAAATAATGACGCCATACAATCCAGAGAATTTTGGACTACTTTTGGATTGATTGGCATAATATTTTTTTGTCTTCGGAACAGAACTGTTTGTCATAAAGCTACCATATTGAAAGAAAACTCCAACACTGAAAGACATTTGTCAGGTATATTGGAGTAACAGTTTGGGAAATGCAAGTTGCGTTTCAGAAAAGCAAAGTCTTAAAAAATGAAGCGAACATATATACATTGTGCCTATTACAAACAATTTTTTCTTGGAACAATTGTTAGACACAAATAACTTAAATAAAACATTTTATTAGATTGTAAGCACTTTTACCTTTTGAAATTCATCTATGATAACTTCAAACTTCTGTTTTTCATGTACTGCTCTAGCAGTATTTGTTCTATCAAAAGGTTCTGGAAAAATTGAATTATGTATTATTTTACTTATATTTACATATCAATTTATCTATCTACATATGTATATGTATAAAGAAGCAGTTCTATAACTATACACCAATGGAAAATCCTGTTGGAATAATTGAGATTATTTGAAACTAATTTCACAATGCAGTTTTTAAATTTAATATATTTTATTTTGCATGGAAAAGTCAAAATAATTCGGTGCATTTCGTTAATTGATTACATATCCTTTGATTACTTCTATCCCTAAAGACAGAATTTTAACTAATACACATTTAGAATGTTTTTTTCAAATTTGCTAGTTTATTATTAAAAAGATATTTTAGCAAAAATTTTCCCACTTCAATAGTTGAAAGCAGAACAAAAATGAAACCACATTTAAAGATAGGAATATATAGCTCCCACCCATAAGGCCTTCTATAAATAGATGAAAACATGGCTTCCCTGAAAGGTCTTCAGAAATTATTTACAACCAGCAGTGCCATGGACAATTCAACATCCCTTGGGACAATGCTGAACCTCCTCCCATTCTGTGCTTTCTGGGAATGGCTTGGTGACTTCAATAAGTAAGTAAGTTCTGAATAGGCTTCTAGTTTGGAGGATTAAGTTCCTGAAACCATCCCTGGAATTGCAAGATGATTCAATATTGTCTGCAGGACAGGTAGGCATTCCAGTTTTCCAGAAAGTTCTCTTCCCACATCAAAATTTGGCATGTGTTATATATTGCTTCTAACTTTCTTCAGTGGAGCACTGTTTTTATTTTAGATAAATACATTATTATTATTTAAAACAAATTAACAGAGGAATATAATTAGCCTGTTTAATAAAATGATAAACACTGGTTTCCACAAATCAAAATACTAAATACTAAATTCCTAATCTCACACACAGGGAAAGAATATGTCCATATATTGTAGAAGTAGACAGTCTAGGACCTATATATTACTCTCAGCACCTCTCTGCAAACATCCCAAAACTTTCCATTCTGGGCAGTTTAAATCAAGCAAGTTAAAGTACAACAAAGGTACAAAGGAGCCACTTGGTGTAAAGGTTAAAGTATCAGGCTACAAATTGGGAGGGACTGTGAGTTCTGCCTTAAACATAAAACCAGCTGGGCCAGTCACTCTCTCTTAGCCCTAGGAAGAAGGCAATGGCAAACCACTTCTGAAATAAAACCATGCCAAGAAAACTTTAGGGATTAATCCAGGCAGTTGCCTACAATCAAGGCACCAAAAAGAAAAAAAAAAAGGTGCAAAATCTTGTCTCACCCTTATTGTAATGCTCATGAGTCCCAGAATGAGCTACGCTCACCCAGAAGCAAAACTAAAAATTATAAAAATTATAATTATAAAAACTAAAAAACTAAAACATGACTTAATACCGGCAAAGAATTTATAGTTCTAGAAAACATAAACTATGACAAGGATGTAGAATTTACCTTCTATGCAAATGAATTTGTTTCTCCATTCAATACCATCCGGTCTTGGAAAAGCTTTGCCTTCATGAACTGAAATCATCTGATTGTTCCAACTAGCAAACAGAAAGGGAAAATAGTTGTCTAAAATGTTTAAATAAAATGTAATATGTAAGTTGTCATGTAAAAGCCATTGGGGAATGATTTTTAAACATTAGAGTGGACTACCATCCTAGAAGATTTGGGCTTTAACACAAGTTCCTATCTGTGTCTCTTAGGAATAGAAACACGATTGTGGGGTCCAGGAAGAGGAAGTAAATCATGCAAGGCTGCTGAATTAAAATTCCACCTGACTAGTGGGAGGGGAGAACTGGCCCTTAATCCTGAACTTCTCAGAAGGAGAATGAGATATTCTGGGATTCCCTTTTTTCTAAGTGCAGTCCACAGCTTATGATTGAATCAAAGGCCTCCACAGTATATAGTCAATCAAGCATCCTACTTTCTTTAACTGAAGTGGTCAGTGGGTCGTACTGAGGTGGCTACACCAGATGCTCTGGCTGCAGGCACAACAATTTCGGAATGTGACAAGTTGTTCCTTAAGAAATTTTCTAATGACAGGCAGGTAAAAAATTATTCCTAGTAACATACAGGAAATCTCTAGAGCATTCCCTCCCATTCTAATCTAAGCCCAGAAGCTAGAAATAAAAACAACAAGCAGGCCTCTATTATCTTCGCTAAACAAATTTAGAACTGTTTAGAAAACAGAAAAAAATATGCCTATGCTTGTGTGTACAAGGCACCTGACAATAGTTTTGTTTTAAAAATAAAAACTTAAAACCTAAAAGGTAGATGGCTAGAGGTCTTAGAAACCCTCTGAATCTTCACATGGGAGTCTATCTGCTGTTTTGGAGTAGTGCAACATGGCAGATCTTGCTGCCGTCATCAAGTATCTTCCAATAAGTACCCCACCAGACATCGACTCCCTTATCCTGGTGTGTTAACTGGATCGGGCTCTGACATCATTCTGGTAAATGAATGGTTAAAAATGAAAAAAAAAAGAAAGAAACAATTCCAATAGTGCCACTTCCTGTTCATATAGAATTGAGTGTAAAAAGTGTTTTGGCTCTTCATTGGTAGATGGCCCAATTTCATAAAAGGTACAATGCTCCAAGCAAAGCACAAGTTGATGTATTACAAATAAAAAAACTCATTTTAAAAACAATAGAGTGACATTTCAAGTCATTATTTTAAAATCGCAAAAGGTACCTATTTCTTCAAGCACAACCCAAGATATATATAATATATTGCAATATACACAATTGGTGTACTTGCAGATAGAAATGAAACACTAATATCTAACCCAAATATCTCCCTAAACTTGTTATTAATTCCTTTAAAAGCATTTGTTCTAGTTTTTCTGAGTTAGTTTTTCATGGAAATTCCAGATTTTAATCGATGGGTCTGAGGTTGTTGCCAGCCACCTGTCTTCTTAACCTTGGTCCAGCATTTTCTGGATCAGTTTTAAAACCATAAAAACTTTGCTATCCCACTAACACAGGGAAGGGTTGGAGTATCTCTTTGTAAACAAGGTAAGAGCATTTTCTCCTATACAGATGTGGCATCAGTAATTGTCCTGTCAGGGCTGTAGGCTGGCTAGCTGTCAGGCTTGAAGTGGCCAAGCATGTCTGCTAATTTTACCAGCAGCTAACACAAGGTAAACGAGCTTGGCCTTGCTCTCATCCCAGCTCTGAAGAATGCCCTGTCTGGGTCTGGGCACTTTCTGTTAGCCTCATGCAGTACATGCTCTGCCCTCCTGACTTCTTCAGAAACTGGAGCGCTGCAAAGACTGTGTTTCCCGTCTATACTTCAACCTATCTGTCTCCTTCAAATTTGATCGAAATCCTTCTAGGGGACAAAATTCATAGTGTTCCTATCACCTATGCAAAGTGCAGAGGAATGTTGCAAATTCCAAGAAGTTTATAAACTTAAAACTAGCCCTGAAAATACCGGTCACTTCCCACACTATTCTCCAGAATTTATTTACAGGCAACAAAAAGAATAGCAGTGAACTAGAAATGTTTTTTTGTTCCAGACACCCACGTGTAACTCAGCAGAAACATGGCTCATGTAACTCGATTCAAATACAAAAAGAGAGCAAAATTCAATCATCATGCCTCAGTGTTTTACTTTGTATTTTACGGATGCCATTGTACAATTAATTCCAGTTTTGCTATGATGTTATTTTTAAGCCTGCCAAACAGTTCAGGCTTACATACTGCAAACTTAACCAAAATGCCAAATCACCATGAAGAGATCACAATTAACTAAATGGACAGCAACATCAGGCAGCAGCTTTGTTCTGAAACAGCACTTATTAATTTAAGTGCGCTCAACATCTATGAACAATGTACAGGGATTCTTAATGATGGCCATACTGACTGGGGAAATCTTGGGGTCTGAAATCCACATATAAAGTATCAATGATGGAGAGGACTCCTATGAATCCTTTTACTGAAAACTGCCTTGTGGATTAAGCAATGGCACTTGGTGCTGAATAGCAGTGAGAAGCATAGAGTTCTGAAACAAAAGAAGGTACCCTTAAAGGAAAAAACAAACTCCAGCATCACAATGCCAAAGAGAATGATCTGGATCTTAATGGTTCCATCTTAAATTTTCAAGAGAAGATACAGTACCTCTCTAGATGTAGAAAAGGATAATATAGCGATGATGATGATAATACCAAATAATTGTATCACCATCACTACCATGTGCCTGAATGGGTGTTGATGTGCAACAGAGTTCCTTTAATTATGGATTGTACCCATATGATCAACTCTGAACCAGAGATGCTTTTTCAAGAGGCAACTAGACTTTCTTGTTTTTCTTTGAAGATGTTTCGCTTCTCATCCAAGAAGCTT